>WBNQ01017614.1:0-29191 GCA_013401375.1 Spizella passerina
CTGCCTAGCTTGGCAAGGAAGGGAAAGTGGGAAGGTCTGAGATAGTCAACAGCTGCAGGAGAATTTAGTATTAAATTTATTCAATTTTATGTTTGGATTTTATTCTCCTTGGCAAAACCAGGTGGAAAATATCTTTAGCTAAATGAGTTCTTCAGCTCAGGCTTGTTGGACTCAGGAAGTTCTCAAGAGGCAGCAAAAGTCTCGAGTCCCAGTTCTCCTCGTTCCCCTGCAGTGCAGGAGGGGCTCTGGTGCCCCACAGCCCATCCCAGGACATCAGGGGACACTCCCGTGCCTTGCCCAGCCTCACAGGCGTGCCCAGGATTAGGGTAAATGGCTGAAAGACACATTTCTTTCTTTTTAAAGTACCACAGCCCCGGAGAATTTATTTGCATTCTCTGCCAGCCCTCACAGGGATTCTGTCAGCATCTCCCATGTGCCAGCTCATGAGTGTCAGCACCGAACCATTCTTTTCTCTGGGCAGGGGAGATGGGAAAAGATGAACTGTTCTTGAATTGCTAAACAAATGTTTCATGTGCCATCCTCTTAACTGCTACATTTTTATGTTCAGGGTTCTTTTAAAACCAGAACTGACTATGAAGAAATCTAAAATTTGGTAGGGATAAAACCTCTGCTTTTCCAACATAGCCTAAACCAGCACCAGATGCCTACAATATTCTTGACTTTTCTAATACAGATTGTGATTTTCCAGCAAATAGACTTTATTTTAAAAAAAGGCATCAAGAAAGCCATTAAAAGATCTCCCTGAACTGTTGGGTCAGCAGCTTCACTGTGACGGTCTAAATAAAACAGTCAGCACACTGATGGGGGCTGGAAAAACAGCTTCATGAGCTTCTGCAAATCACACACACTGTTCTTTTAGAATAGGAAAAATCCCAAACACAAAATTCACAGGATGGATTACTGCTATGGCTCCAGGCTGCTTCCCATTCAGCTCTCCTACAGAGTCTTTTATAACAATTAAAAGGTGCATTTTAGCTATCTTGCAGGCCAATATTCCCAAAAAATTTTGCAGAAATTCTTTCAGATCTTAATCCTGAAACCAAGACTGATGGATCACAAGGTCATATTTGTTCCTTGGGGAATCAGGCCTTCCAGCTCTGAAACCAGGAGTGGAAGATGGTGAGCGCAGCCCTCCCTGCCCTGCCCTGGGCAGCTCTGCGTGCAGAACGGCTGCAAGGTTAAAAGGCTGGGGCAATGAGGGGGCAGTTCTGAGGAGAAACAAGAACACTGTTTCTGCTGTGTCTTCTGGCTTTGCTGCATCAGGCACAGAGGAGACAACAGGAAAAGCNCTGCAGAAGAGTCCCAAGAGCAGGCTCTAGTCCCATATGAGGAGAAAAGTCAAGTGCAGCAGATGAAGGCAGGGAGAACCTGGATCCACTGCTGTCAGTGCACTCCCTGATTTCCAGTAGGAATGGTTTATAAGGAGTTTCTGAGTTGGAAAAATTTGCAATACAAAGCCTCAGCCTAGCAAGTTTCTTTTAATTTTTAAATGTACAGCATTTTAGTTCTACAAATGTAAAAAAAAATTAAAACCAAAAAAACCTTTACAATGTTTGGGGGTTTTTAGCTTATAATGATCACACCAACGTGATTCAATGCAATCTGGTCTTCAGTTCCTGTGGCCCGATTGCTTTGGATGATGCAAATAAAATGGCCAAGACATTTAGCTCTGAGACAGTACCTGCAGGAACTGCCCTCTGTGGCAGGAGTTCCCGTGGGCGCTGCACACAGGTGTAGGAACTGCTCCTGCAGGTCACAGGTAAGTAAACACTGACTGTAGCTCACACTGGACGTGACACAGACTCGTGTCAGCCTGCGGGGCCAGTGCTGGGGCCAGCGCTGCTGCAGGAGCCAAGCTCTGCTCTGCTCTGCAGCACTGGCCCCAGCAGCGCTGAGGCAACGCAAGGCTGTGGCTCAGCTTACAAGCAAACAAGGAAACAGAGTTAAAGTCTCTACTTCGAGGAAGTCCCATCCACTGGCTGTGCCAGGTTCCTCGTTTAAGCGAACTTTTAAGTTTCACTTTAAAGTCCAGTTTGAGCTCCCATTAATACAGCTGCACTAACACTGTGGCACAAATAACAAACTGTACCCACGTTACTTTGCATTCCCTTGCTCTGCCAGGTCTTCACACCCTGCACAGTACAGAACATAGAACATTCTCTATGCACTCGAGAACCACTGGAAGTTACTCCACAGCTCAACACACTGCCCAGACTAGAGCACAAGCATTACAAATCTATAAAAAAGCAGCCCCTGTGGTGGTGTACAGGAATAAACTAACCAAAAAAATTTAGTATTACCATTTATTGGTGACAAACACTACGTTTTACTTACATTCCATGGGGAGAAAAAATTCCAGCGTAAACAATGAACGGAAGCAGTACTGAACTCGCGCGGCTATCGTGCTGTACCTGGACCAATGCAAACCTCAGCGCGCACCGACCGTGCGCAAGAACACAACATCAAAAGCAACACAGTTATATATAAACATAGGTAATTTTTTTCAGCCCTACATGGAGATGTAATTAAACAGTATAAAGCACTCAAGGAAAATCAATCTGCAGTTTTATATGCACTACATTGAGATCATATCCTGTACTGTAGTGAGCTGTGAGCCACCAACACACAGTCCCTAAAACACAGCTCAGAGATCACTGAAAGTCACGTTGCATTCGAGTTCCCCTATCCCACACTCAAGAAAACTAGAAATTAACCAAAAATGATCAAACCAAGTTTAAAATTCCTAAAGTGTTTAAATTCATTCAACCATTAGATAATTAGGGCTTGTTTGCAAAAATATGGGGCTTTTTAAAATGGTGGGACACAGCCTGTTTCCAGTGAAACGCTGCTATTCCAATAAAACCAAAATAACCACATACATGGATATGATCTTCCCAAGTTAGTTCACAGGTAACATGTCAGTCTCAGAAGACAAAGTTTCTAAACTGTGCTATGGTTCTAGATACAATTAAGAAACTTTTAAATGAAAAATGTATAGTGTCATTTCAATCAAAACAACATAATGAAACTAAAAATGTATCACTGTTTGAAGAAAAAGCAACAGTTATGATTTAGACACTACAGTAGGTTGTAGAGACTGTAGCACTCCAACAGTTAGGTTACATTAAGAGGAAGCATTTGATTTTCTCTGGTGCTTTCAGGTTTGGGTTCAGTCAAGAGCCTGTTTCAGGCAGTGCTGTCCAGTGTTTGTCCCAAAGGGTTTGCGCTCGCAGGTTTGAGGAGAGGGTCACTTTCCATTTCTTGTTTCACACATCTAAAATGAGAAAACACCTGTTACTTAGGAGACAAAATGCTATTTCCACAAATAAGATACTTTAAATTGGATACAAATAATTTGATGTGCATTTAACAATTTGTTACCATATAACTGCCCTGATTTTCCATCAATTAGCACTTTGTTAATCTCACCACTGTTAATCTGAGAGCTTATTATCTGAATGAGAGGCTCAACTTTCTCTCCTCCCAAACCCAGCCAAGAGAATAATTTGCACTTCTCCATGCTTCTGCTGAAAATGAGCTTTGACCCCTGTATATCCCTTTACCTGTGACACACAAGATTGCAGGAGAGAGAGAGGAGCACTTGGAACCCCAAGCCACTGCAGAGTCACACTCCTTACAGAGAAATGGGAAGGGGCAGCTGAGCTGCTGGGGCCCAGAGCTGTCACACAGGGCTGGGGTCACACCACAGCCAGCACACGTCACCCACCCACTCCTGCTCAGTGCTTTGCCTTTGACATGTGAAAGTGACAGGATTGACCATCCAACCCTCCCTCTGGTCCTGCTGGAAGGCAAACAGCCCTTGGCATTTCAACCTTTCTGGCAAATCAAACCCCTCACATGTTATTTGTCTAAAAACTCTCACAGGGTTAATTTGCATCAGTGCAAGGGACATGGATGGGAACCACTCACACAGACATTGGTCCATTTCCTGTCCTTGGCATCTCTGTGGTTTGTTGGTCCAACTCAGACAGCAACTTTAAAATATTCAATGCAGCCTAAAGAGAAGAAAGAGCACTCAGCAATTCAGCCTCCAGACAGTTCAGTAACTTAGTGAAAGCGCTCACTTAACCCAAACAAATGTTCTTATTTTGGCAATACTTTTAAAGAATTTTTTTAAGTTCCATAGTTATGGTGGAAAATGCGAAGGTGTAGAATTTCATCTTGCTTGATTAAACAATTTGATGGTGCTGTGACTGGGGATTCCCACTGCACTTTTTTCAGCGCTGGGGGAAAACTAACACACCAGGACTAGAAACAGCAAGAAAAGAGACATAAATTAGTAACAGCTCAAACTGTGCAGAGCTTAAGACAAAGGACAGAAAAATACACAGAATCAGTGTCCCTTTCCAGAAAAGAAAACAAGTTACACAAGAATCAAAACTACAAAACAGGAGGGGCCCACGTGACCGTTTAGCAGGGTCAGTGTGCCACGGCTCAGGCCAAGGTCAGACACCTCCCCTGAGAACCGACTTCTTTTTCCCCACTTCATTCAGACCAATTTCAGGCGCAGATTTTCAGCATATCCCTGACTCTGGCACGTGTCTTAGTGACAGCTGAACCCTGAACTGAGGAGGGGGCTCACAGTGTCCATTAGGAAAGTACTGCAACAGTTTTTAGTATAAAAATCAGTAGAATCAGGTTTTCCTAAGGGTATTCAAATACTGTAAATGACTCCTTCAGGCTGCCACACTCAGATCATCTCTGGAGACCAAAAGAACAAGAACAATTCCTCTGAATGGGAGCAGACTGAGAACATCCTTTCAGCTTCTCCTAAAGTCTTTTAGAGCCAAAGTCCCCTGCAGGTTTCACTTTAGCAGGCTCATTCTTTCACAAAGAAATATTTCAGCCATTGGTAAAAAAAAAAAATCTTTTTTATAAAGGGAGCTGAACAGATTTAGAGTGTCTTTTACTATCCAATGCTGAACTGCATTTCTTCCATAGGGGATTCCACTTCCACTGCAAGTCTGGGAACCTGAGCCCAAGTATCACAATTCCCAATGAAACATCAGCCCATTCTGATATAATAAGGAAATAAGCTGTTAGGTTTATGCATTCCTTTTTGTGCATTTACTGTCATGGGCTCGTGCAAATACTATCAAGACAAAGCAAATGTGCCTTTTGTACACCAAAACTGTGATCAAATGTTTAGCATATTAAGCATTATTTAGATTACATTATGTTATTATTAATCATTATTTCTGCAACCTGTGAAATATTAGACAAAAATTAGCCAGGGAATCGTAGAACATTTAATTGCTCCCATCAGTGATATAAAACCTTGCTTTCCCCTCAGGGAAGGCCCAAGAGCAGCATTTCAGCAATGTTCATCATACCATGTCATGGCAGGACTCCACATCCTTTCCAATCCCATGACTGATCAGCGGTGGCTGAGAGGAACAGTTTATAAGAGATACAAACTCATTCTTGTTATTTTTTGGAAAGTCCTTATATTCAACCTGAAGAAAAGAGAAGGATTTACTTCTTTTCAGTTAACCAAGTACTGGAAGTATATCACAACTGCTACAGATTATTTGCAAATATATGACACTGAGCCTTTCTTCTCATCATTCT
Source organism: Spizella passerina (assembly GCA_013401375.1). Classification (NCBI taxonomy): domain Eukaryota; kingdom Metazoa; phylum Chordata; class Aves; order Passeriformes; family Passerellidae; genus Spizella; species Spizella passerina. The sequence goes on from WBNQ01017614.1 coordinate 5,614, forward strand.
CCCAGCCAGTACAGCCCCTCCATTTGAAGTTTAACCTCACTTACAATGTTTTTTAGTCCTCAAAAGAGTTTGGCAAGGCTCCTGAATGGGAGTGGCTGCTTAATAATGATTGTTACTGGACCCTTTATTCTGATCACTGCTAACTGCATTTCAAATTTCTGTATTGTTTTTGATCCACTGAGCTCATCTGTCATATGAATACAGGAACTTAATGCAATTCCCATTAAAGGGAGCAAATGTGAGAAAATGCAGAGCTTACAGCAAATGTTAATGTATGACAGATTAGTGAAAAAATCTGATTTCACATCAGCCAAGTTCAAGTTCACAATGTCTTCCTACACTGGGACAATTTTCAGAAAATGCTGCTTTATTTTAATGCTGCTTTTCTTTTTGGTTCTTCCAAGACCTCAGAGTAGCAGTGAATTGGGGCTGAGAATGGTACAGAAATGCACACTTGAAGACTAAATTTAAAAATATGTAAAATTTGGCACACGTCATAGGTAAAGCGAAATGGTTACACGCATTTCAGGAGGCTCAGAACTCATCTCTCACCAACAGAACGGAAAAGCTTTTGAACAACAGCTTTTGAAGAAGTGCCGTGAAGTTGAACATCTACCTGGATTCCTTGGACGTTGGAAAGATAGTCCAGCTGCTCGGAGGGCCTGGTCAGAGGCCCGTGGGGGAAGTGTCCTGAGGAGCTGCTGCTCTTCAGGATGGTCTCGGCAGTGGGAGAGGTGCCCCCGTAGAGCAGCTCCCGGGCGATCATGGCCGTCACCGTGGCCTTGGCGGGGTTGGGAGCTGCCCGACTGAACTCTTTGGTGTGGTGTCCTTGATTGGCTCCTACAGCCTGTGCAACCTCGGGGACCATGGGAAGAATGCCAGCAGGAAGCTGCTGATGGCTGAGATAAGGCATCCTGAACTCATCTTCTTTATTACCTGGGAGGAGAGAGGTGCACACTGAAGAGCTGCTGTTTGAGAGTCCTCCTGCAGGCACACACAGGCACCAAAAGTCACTTTGGAAAAAAATAATTCCTTTCAAATTACTTTTGACATACTAACAAACTTGGTAGGCTCAATCAGCCTTTGGAGGGTCAGAGCTTCAGCATCATCAAGACAGAGTTTTCTTACTGAATTACTGACTCAGTGCAACGGCTGCTTCTGCCAAAGGGAGCACCTTTACCTCCAGGAGGAGCTTCTCCAGGTCAGTCAAGCTCACAGACACCTCAGCTGCAACCCTATTCTAAATATATCCTTTGCTTTCAGAATTTTCTATTCCATCATTTAAGCTGTAGGAGCAAATAATGAAACCACAGAATGGCCAGAGCCACCATTAAGGATGTAAAAAGAGTGACAGTCCACAAAGTTTAAACTGTATATGGTGAGAACAAGCAGGTAGGAAAGATAAAATGGAATGTTAGCACAAAGAGGCAAGACTATTTACAGCAAATGTCCAGCCACAGTCAATTGACAGCAATTTGCTGACATTATGGTATAAGTTAAAGAGGGATAAGAACAGCTTTTTAAGGGGAACTCACACAGAGTTATGGCTGAAACTTGCACAGGTGTGCTCAAGAAAAGTGGGGAAGATAGTGCCACCAAAATAAACCAAAGGAGTCATTTTTATGGCAGAACAGATTAATGAAGTTCTGCAGGACTGAGCTGTTTCAAGTCTAAGGACGAAAGCCAAAATTTGTAAATGGAAGAAAAGAGGAATAGCAAAATCGGAATAGGAATTTAGGAAGTTTACCTAAAATCTTCTGGATACAGTGAAACAGTACTAAAGTCCATGTCAATTCCAACTTACTATAATTTAAATAGCAAAGTCAGACGTAAACATGTAAAGTACCTGAAATATGCTCTCCAGAACAGCAATCTGTGGTGATAGAAAAACTTTCCATAATGATTCCTCCCACCAGATGACACTCCAGAAAGCAATGTCTGTGTACAGGGAGGCCAGGTTTGAGGTGTTTTGATTCCAGCCTGCCACCCTGGGTGTGACCATCACAACTATTCACTGCCTGAAACAAGGGCAGGCACAGCTCCTGCTCTCAGCCATCAGAGACCAGGCACAGACTGAGGTGGTTCTGGACAAGGCCATTCCTTCCCTCTCCAACTCTGCCTGAGGCTGACCAGTCAGTACTGACACCCTTTCTCATCTTCACGCCAGGAACAGGGGCCGTGGGAGGAATAAGCTCTTTGGGGTTTGAACCAAACCTTTCCAAGGACTCCATTTGGTTTGCAAGGCAGCAGCTGCACAGCTCTGCTCATCCCAGAGTGCTAGATGGCACTGCTGAAGGGACTGGGAACAGACCTGACACCCCCAGCTGGGCCCTACTGCTTTCACCAGTTACTCACTAGCTGAAGTCTCTTCAGAGCCCGGCTCAAAGAAGGTTACTTTTCTTCCATCACCTGGTTTCTTCACTGGGGTCTTAAAAATAAAAGGAAAAGAACTCAGACACACAATATCCCTTTTAAACTTTTTTCCCCAAATTCCAAAGTTTTCAAGATGCAGGGGATCTGATCAGCCAAAATTTTACTGAAAAAGTTATTATTCTAAAACATCAATAACTACATTGCTATCAAAAAAAAAAAAGAGAAGTTCAGTGATTCTTATTCACTGAAGGCCTAAAACTACCACATCTCAGAGAAGTGGTATTAGGAACACAGCTACTCAGAACCACATACCAGAATAAAGCCAGTTTAACTGCCATTAGTCACTGGTACTGCTGAGGGGAGCACACCAGACACCAATGAGCACATGCATGAAAAGGAGAAAAACAACCCTGGATTTGCTGTTTGAGCTCCCTGGTAGCATCTGCTGAATCACCAGCAGAACACAGAAGGCTCCTTCCCTCAGAGAGACCTGGAACAAACTTTTCACTGCAACTTTGACAAGGCTGTGTAAAACCATTGCTAGCAGAGGACTGTAACCTACAGGTCTGCAAGCTTCTAAGACCAACACATCGATTATCACAGGTTCTGAGACATTTCATAAAGCATGAATACATTAATTTATCCTTCTGATGAGATTCTCATTTACCTGAAAATCCAAATGCTTAATGTATCCAAAACACTGGATATTTAATATTTTTTCAGAGAGCAGTGCCCTCAATACAATTGTTTTCGAGTAGGGCAGAGAGAATGAACTACCTGTCCTGTTATTGCCTTGCAAAGCTGCTTCTGTTCAGCTCAGGTTTTGCTGCAGCATTAACCAACTGCTGCTTCCTCAAGACTCACCTTCTCTTCTGTCTTTAATGCTGGTTTTGGAGGCTGAGGTTGAGGGACTTTGAAACCTAAAATTTCCAACATATTTTCCGCTGCATTGCGTTTAGCAACCTTTTTGTTCGTGCCCATTCCTTCAGCTGTGTGTACACCAACTTTCACCTGCACAGAAGAGGAAGAAAATTCAATTCTTAAGCAGTACTATTGGGATTCCCTTATTAGTGATCTGTGTCTCCAGCATGCCATGAGTCACAAAATAGTTCAAGTGATCATTGTTCTGAGCAAGCTGTCATTTATTATCAAAATCATTGGCCTTCAAGCACAAAAAACCCAAACAGAAGTCACACAAAGAATTGTATTTCATCATCTCACCTTGGGAACCCAAGCTAGTGTTAATAAATCCTACATTACAAAATACAAGCAGCTTAGTACCTCTTAGCAGAGTATTAATACTCCTGTTAATTAAAACATTAGGCAGTTACAACATAGACTACTGGTGCCCTGTGCAACTTTTTTTTTTAATTTTCTTGAACCTTTATCTTCTGTGAATGTAGCCCATTAGATATTTTGTTAAATCATGTCATGGAAATCTGTTAAGCCTATATATCATCCTGACAACCTGACTGCCCTAAGAAAAAAAATGAGGTGCCAGCCACACCTCCAGCTGTGTGCCACTGTCACAGGGTCACAGCCACACCTCCAGCTGTGTGCCACTGTCACAGCCACACCTCCAGCTGTGTGCCACTGTCACAGGGTCACAGCCACACCTCCACTGTGTGCCACTGTCACAGCGACACCTCCAGCTGTGTGCTACTGTCCCGGCCACGCCCCCGCATTGTGCCACTGTCACAGCCACTCCTCCTCTGTGTGCCACTGTCACAGCGACACCTCCAGCTGTGTGCTACTGTCCCGGCCACGCCCCCGCATTGTGCCACTGTCACAGCCACACCTCCAGCTGTGTGCCACTGTCCCAGGGTCACAGCCACACCTCCACTGTGTGCCACTGTCACAGCGACACCTCCAGCTGTGTGCTACTGTCCCGGCCACGCCCCCGCATTGTGCCACTGTCACAGCCACTCCTCCTCTGTGTGCCACTGTCACAGCCACACCTCCACTGTGTGCCATCACACCCACCTGCATGACGAACTCCCTGCGCCTGGGTAGCCCACGTTCTGTGATGAGCATGTACTCGGGCTCCTTCTCCTTCTTGGCCTGCTGTATCTGGGCAAGTCTGCTAATGGGATTCATTCCTTGACCGTATTCTGGACTTGTTTGCAGCTATGTAGAACAGTGTTTAGGAAATAAGCCAAACTTTATGAATATTCAGTTTAATAGACAGAATGCAGCATGCCTCTGAATTAACTCATCTCTAGATTTTAAAAATACTGAAATAAAAGTTGCTTCATGAAACACTGTCACAGCCAAAGAGAAATACTGAATTTATTTGGCTCCACTGTCACACTTGACCACATGTAACCTACCCTGCTAATAGCTTTACAAATTCTAATCCTGCTATATTAGGAGGGACAAGCTTGCAGGAGAATTTGTACAAGCAAAACCCGAAGCTGTAAAGTCTGAGGCTTGAAAGTCAGAGCTTGATTTTTACGTGCTGCTCTTTCCTTTATAAGGTTTCTCTTTCATCCTGAATTTATTGATAACTGCTACAAAAGTGGTGTCAGAACCCCATTAGAGTGGGAGCAAAGTACCAGCTCATTTGTTGCACCAGAGGGCTGGTAAAGGCTGAGCAGCTGAAGAGTGTTTATAACCGACTCAGAAAAGCCTCTCTGATGATTATTTGCACAGTAAAATTTCCAATCTTTTCCCCCTTACCTTCACTATTGATTTTGTTTTCTTTTTGATTCGTGGCTTCATTTTCTCAACTGTAGGAAGGGGTGGCAATTTTTTCAGTTCTTCCAGGACTGCTATTGCAGCATTTTTCTTTGAGATCTTCTTGCTCTTTCCTTCACCTTCACCCATAAATTCTCCAACTGATACCTTGGTTACAAAACTCTTCATATGGGGAGGACCACTTTCCTTGGTCACCTGTTTCAGAGGGAAAAACTGAGTGAAAGCGTGATAAACACTTATTAAAAATGGCAGGGCACATTGTTTATAGCAAACTTCTCTCAAGAACTAAGGATAAAGAGATTTTAGATTCTCATACAATCCAAAAAGTAAAACATATTCTAATAACATATTCCCATCCAACTAAACATATATTTTTAAAAGATCAGATGCAGCAAGCAGTAAACAGTATTTACACAAGTCATTAACCCATCTTATTTAATTTACTCATTTACTGTTTCAGTATAAAAATAGGACTGTTCTATTTCACCAGTGTGTACTTCCCCACAGGTAACAGCACCTTATTAAATATGTCATGGTACAGCAATAAAACATTACAGAGAAAGCAACTCTTTGGGATCTAGCATTTTAGTCCAGAAATTCTGATTTCTGAACTCTGAAGTTCTGAAGAAACTAGAAGACATCTAAGACACAGCTGCCCACTACAGATTTAGGCTTTTAACTCCATTCAAAACACCTCGTACTCCAAAATATCCATAAAGTCAAGAAGTAAGAATTAATTTTAAGAGCTTCCACCCACAATTGGCTTTGTGTGACAATGTATTTTTACCAGTGATACTCAGGCTAATCTGCAATAATTGAAAGTTTCATGTAAAAGTTCATAGAACAGTTTCAGAAGCAATTTAGTTACACACAATGGCATTTCCTTACCATAATAATTGAGATGGTTGGATTAAATGTTACTTTGCCAGCTCAGAAAAGCAGCATGATAAATTAATATTTTAATGAAACAGAGATGCTCCTGTGGAAGCTCCTAATTTAAGATAACTGAAATGATCAAGAGGGGCAAAGAGGCAGCAAGCAGCCAGGCCAAAGGGAAAGGAAAGTCAGGTGCACATGAGGTCACCTCATGGCAAGAAAAGAAACCTACTTGTGAGATTCTGCACTCATGGGTAGTCCAGATCAGTGCTTAATTAAGCAAATACTTCCATATGTGTCTTTCAGAGTGAGCTCTACTCTTTTGCCTCAACTCTGCATTTCCATGTTCTAATCATTAATTCAGGGTTGTGTTTTGGTTCTTCACTGTAATAAGCTTTTCTTAAAAAGCTTGGAAGAAAGATTGCACAGACAACCACAGTGTAGCTGCTCACTCCATGTGATCGTTTCAGGGCATGAATTTGTGAACAGGTGAATTTTTCCTTTTTCTTCCCTTTACCATATAAACTCCAAGACAATCAGAGTGACTGTCAAAGGTTAAAGTGTATTCACAACTAACAAGACATGTTAAAAGTCAGTTGTTTGGGTTATCTAGGAGAGACTCAACTTAATGTATACCCTTAATAGTCTAATAAAAACAAATCTAGAGCTTGTAAAGTAAACATACCTCAAAATTCACAGGCAAGTTCCTTTTAAGTGCAATCTCAAAAACTTGGCTTATTTCAGATTTATTGAGATTTTCATCATCTGGTTCTTTTCCGTTAACCTAAAAGAAGCATACTCTATTTAAAATAAAGATCCTATTAAATTGAATTTTATCCATTCAACCACTTTACTGAACTCTCCAAATTTTAAATACTCTAACCTTTACTGTCATGTTACATGAATGTGGAGAAAAGCAGCCCATACTACAGAACTGAATCTTAAAAAGCTCATTAAGGGGTATGTGTAAAAGCTTTCAAACCTTCATATTTTCATGTGCTCATTACAAGAAAGTACAAATGGAATAAGGGCCAATAGGTTTAAAAATGCATTTATAGAAAATGAAATTGAAGTGCTAAATGCACTGATTTCCAAATGGAAGTACCCTTATAAAATACAATTTTCATATACTGATTGGACATTTGCACCAAAAGCACTAAGACAGGATCAGGTAAGAGAAAGGGCAGGAAAAATAAAGACTCTGAGAGTGGGACCAACGTTAATGAGGGATGGCTGACGAGCCCGTGGCACAGTCGTGTCTTTTCACATGCTCCCTTGTAAGTGCCTCATCTACAGCTTTGCTTTCTCATGTCAAGAGCATCCTATCAGGAACCTGCCCTAAATCAAATGCTGACCATCTCTGAGAACTCAAACCTGCTGAGACAACACTGCCAGTCAAGCTTTCCTACAGGCATGTCTACGTATCTCCAGGTAAAACTTTGACTGGGATTCCAAAAGTGGCTTCACTGATGCTGGCACCAACGTGAGTTAATGCATGTCAACAGCAACAGAGAAATCTTAGGTGTCCAGTAGTGATATCGGAAAGATTATGATAAAGATGAACAATATCACTGATTATATCATGCCACAATACTAGTTATGCAACCAGGTAATAAAAATGATTTAAGTATCTTATTGGAGCAGCATCAGGGGAGCTGAGCTAGAGAGCTTTCATAGATTAAAACTTGTTGGATGGCAGCAAGCATCCCCCATGTCTGCTACTAACAGGATTGTTTGAAACACAAAGGATTTTTTTATCCCACCAGTTAAGACAGGCTTTTCCTATCTTAGACAAAAATTAGTTGACAAAATTAATCTCAAGTTTTCACTGCTCCCACTGTCCCATCAGACTTCGCACTGTTCTCCTGGGCTGCCCCTGTCTACCAGGCTGGAGTCTGGGCCCAGCCCTGGCCCAGCAGGGCTGTGGCAGGGCAGGGCAGCTGCTGGCAGGGCTGTCCCAGAGCCCTGCTCTGCTCCACACCGAGCAAACCCCGGTCCAGTACAGCCCCCTAAGGTCTCCACCACCGTCTGCCAAACCCCAGCGTCAAGCTCCAAAGGAGCAGCAGCATATTCCCAGGAGAACATGTGAACTCCTAAGGCACAGCCAGAAACGGTCTGTCCCTGCCCTCGCTCACCAACACTGCCACAACAACTTTGATTACAAGCACTTTTCCTCTCCTTGTAATTTCACACAGATTCTAGAGTTTCAAATTCCTATGTTTTTCTTTGTGAGGATGACTATGACTTCTCTTTATTGGATTAAATTTTCCCACTTAATATCCTCTCAAGACAATATAAATAAATAGAATGGAATTATCTGTTCTATTGCAGTGTATGTGCATTCCAGATCTGTGTGCATAGTGCAAAATGAAGGTTCCTTTCCTCAATACCTTTATCTAAAAAGAGTGAATTATTAGCAAAATAACCCTTAACAGAATACAACTATTTTACTGATTGACTCTACTTGAATTCTGGATCAGTTTACTTTATAAATCAAAAATAATCATACACAAACTCTCTCTCCCTTTCCCTGCGCAGTTCAAGGCAGATGATGCATAAGTTTGCTTTTGAGGTATTTTGCCTGTTTGCATTGACTAAACTCTCCAAGAATTATGTGCCTCTAAATCTGAATGAGACCCCAAAGCACTTGCCATTCTTAGCTCTCATCACGTTGTTCAAGCAAATTCCACAAGTCCTGTACTCCATTACGAGGGACTTGCCCTCTTCCAGGAACTCCTTCCAGCTCCCTTCCCTTCCTCAAGGCTGCTTGTGAGCAAATGCTCAACACCGAGGAGCTGCTGCCCAGCACTGCAGTGACTAACCACAGCCATCAGTCTGAGCTTGTCCTTCCACATTAAGGGTATAAAGAGCAGCTGATATTTACCAAGTGAGCTGGCAACAAACACAGAAGTAAATTTTGAGGCAAAATTAGAATTCCTGCCTAAGAATCGTGCTAGGAAGCCCAGCTCTCCATGTTTCCTAAGCTTTAAGTCAATGTTTTATCATCCGTCTTTGAATATGTCAAGTAACCCACCCTGCTCCTTCAGCAGCACATCCAACCCCAGCCACACTGAAGGTCCCTGTGAGCTCTCCCACCACAGCCCCCCCTGAATGCTCCAACACTCAGCTCAGCTCTTAGGCAGGGCTTGGTCCAGCCAAGAGCCAATATTATTCCATGTTTTTTCATGCCACTTGCTCCTAGATTTGCACCTGAAAAGGTGTGGGAAATGGTCATTCTTTCCCTTAAAGTCTAATCATTTTACTCAATGATTTCTTCTTAGAATCACAGAATCATTTAGCTTGGAAAAGATCTTTAAGATCACTGCGCCCAACTGTTATTATGCATCAAATATTTTCCAACTTAAAAAAACAAGAGTAAAATTCCATAAAAACAAAAACTTGTAAAAAATCCCCCCAAATAATAAGAACATGTACAAAATTACTCCCCCTTAAAACACATCGTTCAAACATCAGAGTATTTTTTAGATAAGAATACACTCAAATGGGATACACCAAAATAACTACATTTTAAAAAAATTACTGGCAACATCAAATGACTGTTAGGAAGTATCAGGATTATGTCTGCTTCTGAAATCTTCACTTGCCTCTGTTGTATACAGGCATTTTTAACAGCATCTCTCATGACCTCACACTCTTGTATCCTTTCCAGCCCTTGCCTCACTGGATGCAGGAATGAACAGGATTCACTCAGCACCACAACCATCCTTATTCTACCTTCCTCTTGGCTATGGTGAAATTCTGCTACAGAAACAATTCCCTCAGACACTCCTAAAACTACAACAGTTGAAAGCCTCAAATATCAATGAATTTAAGTACCAAACTTTAAATGAAAACTTGATTATCCAAGTACTTGCTATAACCCAGCACACCATGTTCCAAGGCTCACTCTCCTTTCTCTAAGCTGTATTTCCTACTGTTCCTTCTACAGACAAGTCAAATTTAAATTGAAAAATAAAATGACAAATGCAGTTTTCTCAAGGTCAAGACACCATTCAGGTCCTGTTGTATTAATAAAATAATCCTCCCTTCTTGCAGTCTCTTGCCTCATTTACTTCCTCTACCTCTGGATTTACACCCCTCACACAGAATGAGACATCCTACAAGAACTGCAGTTTGCTCTCAAGACCTCACGCTATCCAACTCCACAATTCTATATACTTTCAGAAAGTGACCTGTACTGAAGCATTCCTAGAAGAGTGAACAGAGAATAATTCAGTGACATGTGAGCCCTGCAGAGCTGCTCTCCCTGGGTCTGTGCTCCCTGAGGGGGAAAAGGGCCCACGAGAGCAGCTCGTCTGTTACAAGGGTGGGCATAAAAAGGGGATGTTCTGCACCACTGTCACAGATCAATATTCCAGAATTTGGGGTTCCCAGAACTGAAGGGGAACATCCTCCTCTGCTTTGGCCTCTCCTGCATGACAACCAGCTGGCCCATGCCCACACTGTGCCAGCCACCAGTTCAGATTTCAGAGCAGGGCTCAGCCCAAGTCCCAGCTCCTGTTCCCAGCATCATGCTCTTTTCCCAGCATCTGTAATCCCTAGGAGCCTTCATCTTTCAGTCTGCATTCCTCCAGGAGAACTTTCCCTTACCTGAAGCACCTCCATCAGTGCCTCCCAAGCCTCTGCCCTGAACTGTCAGGTCCAGTGCTTTTGCCCAATCGCCTGGGCAATGCTCACTCCCACACACGCCAAGTTTTAACTCAATGTCCCTTGGATTCATGTTTCTTCAAGCCTCTTGCCCTGCCACTCCTGGTAGTTCTCAGTGATTTTTTTTCTCAGTCTGAGACCCCTTGTTGCCTTCTCCTCCAATTCTTCATTTCCCTTCTTTCTCAGCACACAGCCAGACTCCATCTCCAGCAAGCTCTCACACTCCCCAGATTGCAAGTTACAGTTCTGTCCTTGCCCAAAGCAGCCAACACACACAAAGTGGTGCAGGCTACCAGCCAGCCCAGCAGCAAAGCAACTCCTGTGCTCACTGTGAGACCTTCTGCCTAAAGCCACTCAACAAAAAAGCACGAAAAACACAATAATGGTATTGGAATGGAAAGTGCTAGGCAGCCATAAATATATGAAGGGATAAAAATTGACTTCTTATACTCCTATCAAAACGTGTGTTTGAGTCTACTATTTCTATGCATTTCCTGCTCTTCTAGAACTTCAGTGGTTCTTTCCAAAATCATGCAGGAATTTGTCATAGGAAGTAAATCCATGCCTGAGTTTTATGTTGCCCATTTATGCACTTCTTCAGAAGTTTGTGTATGATCTGTACCTGGTAAGATATTAATTCCTATCTATGCTTCCAGTGCTCATATCTGACAGAGGTCTACAGCATTGCTGTGGAAAAATATGACAGTAAAAAAATTAAAAATTAACATAACTTCTAGAAGGAAAATGGTAGTTCCACAGAAATTTATGCTTTTACATCAAAGTGTTTCTATTGACACAAGTAAGTCATCACTGCTACACAGAATTAGATTTCCCAACTGTCTCCTCAACAAGGAAAAAAATATCCCAGTTTATTCTAGCAATTTATGCTTACAACACTTAGGATTAATTCCCACCTCTGGTTTCTCAGGCAAGGGCTCATTCTGCAGAACTTTCAGAGCTTTAGCAGCTGCATCATGCTTAGCAGCTTGTCTTGTTCTTCCCTTCCCATGAAACTGCTGCCCTCCAATTGAAAGCTCCACTTGATAAAGTAAAGGCCCAACAGGAAATGGGTAAAAGTACCTGCAAAGAGAGGGGGAATAAACAAATGACTTGCCCTACAAAGCAAACAGACACCTAAGTCAGATGTGGGTCAATCTCTTGGATATCAGAAACCATACCAGCACTGAAGCACTAGTTTTAAAAAACCAAATTTTCATTTAGACCCTAAAAGAATTTAGTGAGCTACTTTGAAATAAATATTGACATTCCTTGCTTTACAACAAGAACACATTTCTGACCAAGTGCTACACCAAGAGAACATGACCGCACTTCTACCGACTTGGCAATCCAGGAAGTTTTGAATTTTAAGTTCCTATGCCTACATAAAATTCTTTAAACTGCAACTTTAATTTAAATAGTTTCAGAAGAAGCAGCATCAATCTGTTTTCTTCACTTTTGCTTTTACACAGAAAGAAAATGCAAGAAATATTTACCTAATACTTAGCTATCTATATATTTAGCTATTTGCTCCATGAAGCTGGCTATACCTGAATACTCTCAAAAACACTTCAACTTTCAGTCCAGCTGCCTTGTCCCACCCCAAAGAAATAAAGCACTGGAAATAAGCAAGTTAGCGATACTGGTGGGTAGACTTCTCCAAAGCTCGTGCCTCAGGAGGGGAGCGTCCTGGAAGGGGACACGGGCAGCTCCAGAAGGCAGCAGCGGGGCAGGGGTGCTCGGGGGAGCTGCACGCCAGCCAACACCTACCGTGGGGGGTAGGTGCCACCTCGCATGGTGTAGCTGTAGGTGGATCTCATCCCCGTGTAAGGGTCGATGGGTTTGTACATGGGCTTCTTCCCCAGCTTCATGCAAAGGGCATTCAACTCCACTGTGGGGGTTACACTGTCTACAGAAAAAGGAACAGAAAGGGTTGTCCACCTGTCACAAGGAACTGAGACAACTTAAACTCTTATTGCTGGCTCACAGAAGGGAAAAATGAGCTCAACTTTTGCCACATGCAGCATCTTAAATGACTGAATTCCAAACAGAACTGCTAATGAACAAAAAGAGAGTAAGTCTATATGATGCACATGAAAGCGGCCTCGTAGAGTTGTGAGAAATCCTGTTACAAAAAAGTGAATTTGCTGGGAGCTTTTATTGGATGTGTTTTGGAGGGTTCTATCATTTTGCTTTTAATTTCTGAAGCTGCTAATTTACCTACGTTTACAGTATAACTAACAAAGTGCAGAAGAAGAATTTTCTGCAGTGAAGAAATTTCTCCAAATATACTTTTAAGTTACCAGACATGCTACATCCCTTCTGTGTCTCCTGCTTACTGCGAATGATCAAACATTTCTCTGTCCTCAGTGACCTAGAGGGGTTGCTATGACTCTTCATTTTCAAGTTGCAACTGGCTTTGTCAAAAGGCAGGTAAATTGCTACTGAGGGCTAAAACATTTCTCTCTGAGAAATGAAGAACTGACTCCTAGTCAATTCTGACTGGAGAAAGAACACTCAGTAAGTGTCATTTTTTCTACCACAAGTCTCACTGGCTCAGAAATCAGCTGTAATCCAGTACAAGAGGTCTGGTGTAAAGTAATTGCCAAAAGAAAATGACCTATGGAACAGATGCACAGACAAAATAAGTACTTGCTGGCTGACAACTGCCATTGTTAAACAGGCAGAATCACAGTTTTAATTCATCTTTAAACAACTTCAATACATACCAGAAGCAGAAAGGTGTATTCTCTCTAAGTATGATTATTTTAAATCAGTTTGTTGTGGCATATACCTGGATTCTTGCCTTCACTACGAGATGGACGAGCCGTAGGTTTAGGGAACTTTGTCCCTTCCAAAGCTTTGGCAGCTGCTGCATGTTGCGCTTTTTTAATACTAGTTCCTTCAGCTTCCCAATGCTGGTCCCCAAGAGTCAGCTGCACTGTAAACACCTCAAAACCACAAACAGGTATTTTGTAAAAGGCTTCTTCAGAATTTATGTAGTTTATCAGACTCTCTTATACAAAACAATGAGTCTTTCAGTGATGCACAAATTGAGAATACGGTAATCCAAGCTCTCCTTAACTCCCATGTCATCCCCAGACTTCCATCACTTTGGACATCAACAGGATTTTCCTGATTACTGAACTAAGAATTTCACAACAATTGTAGCTGGCAAGTACCCTGCATGAGATCTGACAGGATAAATACTCAAAGCAGTGTGGGGAGAGGTGACAGCCCCAGGAGAGCTGCTGTGCCCATGTCACTGAACAGCAGACTGGAAACTCACCCTTCTCCACAACACATAACTCCATTCTGGCTTTAATCCTCTAAAAGGTTTATTTAAGACATTTTTCATCAGTTTGAAGAAAGTTAAGTTCACAATGTACCATAAAAGCTTCTACATGCCCACAGATCAATGAAACACAATTGTACAGATGTTCTGAATGTTATTCCAATACTTTTTGTAAATGTCAACTCCTTCACACCTTGAAGCTCATGAGACATTTTTTGGAACTCAACTTTTTACTTCCCAGGTACCAGCTTCACACTTCTCTACCACTGATTCTGTGGGGGGTTTCCCTTTCCTCTCCACTGCCCTGGATTATCTTGCACCAAAATCCCACACATTGCCTTCCCACTCCTGAAGGTGAAGGAGAGCAGCAGCAGCAGTAAGAAACTGGTATGAACATTTACCTTAGAATGAGCTGGACCTTGCTCACTCAGAAGCTTATACTCGGGCTGAATCTTGTTGAAACGGGCTAATTCATTCACAAGACACATGGGGGTTTTCTCTTTGGGGTTTGCCATGTTTGAAGGAGCTGAAAGGTTAAGTAAGATCTGATAAATGAACTGATAACTGTGAACTTTACTACAAATTTTAATTAAAAAAAGAAATTTCAGTGGCTTAGCATCTAGTTGTCTGCAATGCTAGAATAGACAGCTTTGCTCACTGGCCAAACTGGTAACAATCTATTGAACTTTGGGTTTTCCTGGCAATGCTCATGCCTAAAAAGCACCATCATTAAATTCACGGTTCTAACGCAAGCCTGAAGCATGAAGCTAGAAGACTCCTGCAAACAGCTCACATCTCACCTAGTATGTGTCAAGGAACAAATCTTCCAAGTCTTCCTCATTATCCCTTGCTTTGAATAATTTCAAAAACTCTGTTATTTCCCTTCTCCTATTTTTCCCCAATTAGCTATTTTTATTACCTTTTATTTGTTCTGTTGCATTTTGATAGTATAATATATTTATCATTAAACTGGTCATAAAAGAACTAAAGATAACAGAATTAAACAAACTATTTCAAACAACATTTTTTCATATTTAAAACAAGCTACTGGTAGAAAAGATTGATAGTAATGTTTCAAAAATTTAATACAACTTAAATATTCTTCACTATTACAAACATATCAATTAATTGCTGGAACTTTATGTAAAAGTATGCTCCTACCTGTCTCCAACAGATTTCATTCCATAGGGAACTACTGCAGTTGGATAAATATTACTTTAAATTACATGTAGGTGCAAGACATCAGGAACATATCATGCCAAACCATAAGCATTAAAAAGATATAGTTACTGACCCTCTATCTTACCTGCAGCTGCATTGGTGGATGTAACTGAAGCAGAGGGCAAAGCAGAGTTCTGGATAGGTCTGCCTGCATTTTCAGAGGGCAAAGAACTGGTAGTAGAAGGAATACTCAAAGGCTGTGAAAGAGATGGGTTTTTATTCAGTATTTGGCTCCCTGCAAGGGCAGCAGAAGGATTCTGAATCTGAACTTGAGACATGTTCACTTCCAACCAAAGCAGATTACTGTAGGCAAACAGCTTTGAACGCAGACAAACTCCAATTTTGGAAGCCAAATTGCTGACCTAAAATGTAAAGATGAAAAATAGATTATACTAAATATTTAGCATTCTCTAACAACCTACTGAAATAATTCCTCCATCAGCAAAAAGGGAAAAAGTGTTCAACCAAGCAGTCATTGTTGCTATTTTGTCCAGTTAGTCACTCACACGTCAGTTTGCACAGCACAGTTCCACCCGTACGCCCCATCGTGTTTCACACTTCTTTCATTCACAGAATAGTACAGAAGCTTTATTTATGCTTGTTCATTACTGTCCATCTCCTTTCCCCACGACTGAATCCACTTAGGAAGCAATCCTGTTACTTACACCCAGAGCCACTGGTTATACACCGAACAAAGAGCAACTTCCACGGACAAGTTACATTTCATGCATTCTACCATTTGAAGTTAAACTTTTTCACTTGGAGGGCAAGAAATAAATGCAGCCTTTATGGAAAAACTATCTAGAGAATAATCCTTTATTATTATATCACAGAGTTTCAGGATCATCAAGAATGCCAAGCTGCTGATGAGGGGGAAAAGCTGGAGTCCAGCAGGAAATGCCGAAGTAGCTCTGGCTGGGAAAAGCAGGTGTGTAAGAGTTCACAAACTGTATTAGCTACATGTATCCTGAAGGTTACTTCGATTTAAGCCAGGGCATGTCTCAGTCACAGTTCAAGCATCAATTTAGAGTCACTTGGCTCTGCAGCACTATAAGCAAGTGTAGGAAGCGCTCATGGGCACCTATGGCCATTTAAACCCCCTGGGAGCGCAGCAGTGCCCCAGCCCGTGTGCAGTGCTGTGACAGATCTGCCCTGCGCTGACAAATTAGTATTAGATTTCTCTACCACATGGACGCAAAATTATCTTCATGTTCAGCCAGTGGAACCTAAATAGACACAAACAGGTCAGCTGTCCATATCCACTTACAAGCCACGTATCAATTTATTTATTAAAAATACATTTTACAGCCAAGTAAATCCATTTTACACACCAAGGCACTCACACATGCACACACACACATCAGTCACCTACAGGTCTGATTAGGGCAGCAAACAAAGGTTTATTCTTTCCTAACTCATAGGTGAAAAGGAGAAATCAGTGCCCCAGCTACCACCAAGGGGCTATTAGCAGCAACACAACTCCACTGGTGCTCTATGAGCTTCAAATTCTGAACCTGTCAATGGATTTCCAAATGTGAGAGGAGCAGCAATGAGTCAGAGGGAAGTTTTTAGCTAGTTACTGACAAAACAAGCCTAAAAGGAGAACCTAGATTAATACATTCATGGACAGAAAGATTTAATTATCTATTAAATAAGAGGTAAGAAAGTACTGGGAAACAACAGATACACCACCAAATCTACCATCTGGAGTATTTTTACTTTGGAAAAAAACATCATAAACATGTCAGACTTATCATACTACCACCTGGATAACTTTGTTTTTGCTAGAGAGCAAAAACAGTTCAGGTCTCATTAGTCCAGTAGACACGTATGCAGATTATACTCATAACAAATCCTATATTTGACTACTGAATTTGCAGCAGTTACACATGGGGTGCATTGTAACTGTGAGAGTGGCATTAGAGAATCTCTCTAAAGGACATCTAAGAAATTGTAAGACAAAGAAGAAAAGTATTTAGAAAAAGACTCCAGATAACTTTACAATCACTATATTTCTTCCCCAAGAGCATCACTAGAATCACTGAAAATTTTCAGACATAACACAACAATAATAATTGCCTGGCAAAGACTCTACCAAAGTCTTGCAGACAAAGAAATGCAATGAAATCTTGCAATGAGAAAAGCAAACACTCACACTCCTTTCCTGCTGAAATGCAATGTCTTTCTAAGGAACTGAAGTTACAGTTTTCAGCCACCCGTTTTAAGAGGACAACAGCAAAAGTTATTTTGATGTCAGAAACATCAGGATGTTTGAGATCATGCTGGAAAGGAAGCTTGATATTGTTTTCAGAAAACTTGTACAAGCAGTTTGCTTTCAAAGCAAGGCCCTAGCTTTGCCATGGCAGCCACGCGGGTGTTAGGGAGCCAGGTGAGTGCCCCAGGACAGAGCGGAGCAGTGCTGAGGGCAGGGAGGAGCAGGGCACCACCCCAGGGCTCCCTGCCCAGCAAGGGCCCTGGCAAGGCCAGCCCAGCCCCAGGAGCTCCCGGCAGCTCTCAGGCCGTGCCCAGCTCTCCCCAGCACAGCTCCTCTGCAGCCCCTGAGCACAGAAACTCTGGGGACTCCAGGGCACGTCCCACCACCTGAGACAAGCACCTTCCAGAAACAGCCTGACAAAACAAAGTGCAATTTGTGCTTGCATTCACAGCCACCTGTGCAGGTGACAGTGCTTTAGTTCATTTGTGGGAAGTATTTCATTCAGGTAAAAGAACTCACTGTCCATCATTGCACATTTAACTATAGGTTATTTGGGGATTCTCAAAGGGTTTACAGTGCTTTTACAAAGAAATACGCTCTTTACCCTATAACAGGCTAAAATTCTAACTATCCAAGAAAAAAGCACCATAACTGAGAAAGTTGAAGCTAACAAGTCATAAAGGCTGTTTCGGTGGACAGAGGAACCATGATGCCACAATTTCAGGGCATTTTTCCATGTAAATCAGAGGTTAGATACTTCAAACTTTCCAAGACACCTCCTGGTGCAAGTGATCCCTACTCAATACTCAAGGCATTGCTAGAACTAAAGCCCACTCAGATATCCAAGATATCCAAACATCTTTCTTGTTTGAAAGAACAAATGTTTTACTCACACAAACCGAGCCAGCAGCTAATTACAGAACTGCTCCTTTCCCACAGTTACTTTTCGCTACCTCGTACAAGAGTTTTTGCAGGGTTACCACAACAGTGTTGCACTAGAAGGTGATCCCCGCCCTGGGTGGCTGCCCTCAAACAACTCAGTCACCTGTGGGCAATGCTAAACTTCATGGATCTCCAGATGACAGAGGACTGCTCAGCACTTGCTTTCAGATTTTTATTTTCTTTTGGTGGATCTATGCCTAGAACATTCCCAGAAATTTTGAACACATTAAAACGCAAAGTTCAGGTGTCACTAGGGGTAACCAAAGAAATGAACGAATATGTGAGCATGGTCAGTCCACTCAGCCAAAAATAAATTAAGATCTTCATATGTAAAAGAATGTAGCATTTTTAGATTAAAGTTTTCGTGGGGACTTTTTGTGTTATAATTCACATGGGAGTTGCAGATAGAAGACGGAGGGGCAAACAAAAATCAAACACTTCCTATGGATAATCATATTTTACCACAACTTGTCATTTTTTTAATATGATGCAAATAGAAAGGTAAGAAACTTTAATGTTTTAAGTAAGTTTCCAGTACCTTTAGGAGATCCAGAGAGTGAAGATTTGTATTTAGTTCTAAATAGGATATTTATGATGGAGAATGCCTAAAAGAAAAAACAGTTAGCATTTTGCCTCCTAAAGGCACAAAAATATCTTGTCTGGAGAATCTCTCACCCTGCATTGAGTTTGCCTCATCTATTTGATCACGAGGACTTGTATGACCCTTCCATTACCACTGACAAACTGCTCAACTCAGCTGCTTTTCCAAGCAGAATTTCCAACCTGATCCAAGAATCTTCCTTGCTCTTTTCCCAGCCCCAAGTGATGTTTCTCACCCAAGCACTGGAATCTCACAATACTGCTATTTGCAGAATTACAGGAGTCACTTGCCAATTTCCCTTCTGTAGTGAGGTTTCCTTTCTGTAGTGAAGTTCTTCCTAAGAGCCCTAGAGATCAGCTCCCAAAATTAGACTTAGACCTTCATTCACAAAGCCAAACCAAAAGCAAGCCACAAACTGAGAAACTCTGGTAGTTACTAATCGCAGAAAACGATAAAAATTCTACCTTTTGGCTACATTTCCCATCTAGTGAGATTTCACTCACAAATAGGCTAAAACCATTTCAGAACAAAATTATCTCAGTGCTGCATATGAAACCTGTCACTGCATGGACTGCTCTAAATGGAAATCAAAACCTATTTTATTCTGCTTACAAATATAGCACAAAGTGTTTAATCCTTCTTTTCCATGCCTAAGCCAACTGTGTGCAGATGCCAGCAACATCATTCCCAGCTACAAAATGGGGGAGAGCCCAATCTTGATCCGGGTTAGAAGAGGACAGAGCTCCTGAATTTACTTCAGACAGGCATTTCAAACTCGTAGGCCAACTCCTAAGACTGTGAGCAGTTCTGCTGCTGGGACCAAGGAGGGTGCAGAGCCTGAATCAGGCTGGCAGCACACCTGGTGTTTACCAACAGCAGAGTGAAGAGGGAACACAAGAGGATTACACTCAGCTCAACTCCTCTTCTACAGGGTTTTCTGGAGGCTAAACTAAGCATCTGAAAAACAAGGAAATGCATCATGTTTGCAGGCAGGGTCAAGACCAAGTTGCATAAAGACAAGAGAATTTTCTCCCCAGCCATTCCTGGTAACCCTGCCAAGAATGAACCCCTCCACCTCAGCAGAACCAGCCCAAGGGGCTGTGCAGACACTGCCCGCTGGTCACCGTGGCACAGACACCACTGATGGGCACCGGCAGACTGCAGAAGAGTTACAACCAACACCACTTCCTAGCACAAGCTGATGCCACCAGGCTGCTTCAGCAAAAGCCCTCCCCATGCGGAGATGCAGCAGCGAGAACCAGCCCGAGCGAGGGCTGCACTAGTCCTGCTCTGCACTCAGGCTCTGAGCCCTCAGCTGGAGCCCTGCACCCACTGGGGACCAGGCTCCAGGCAGAAGCAAAGGAGGAAAAGCCCAAAACACTCCCTTCAGAGAAATATAACCTACGGGAAAACTGCTAAAGGACCTGAACTTGTGTGTTCTGAAGAGGACAGGGCTGGCTGGGGGCTGAGAACCAGCAGCTCACCTACTTGAAAGGATTCTGGAGTGGAAAAGAACAATGTGCTCTTTATGGTTAAAGTGACAGAACGAGAGGCAGCGGGGCTTAAAATGCATCAAGAAAACCATTGCTGGCAGCCACCCTGAAGTGCCCTGCTCTGGTGGCACAGGTTCCCCCGCCGGGGCGAGCCGCAAGTCCCTGTCACACCTGTCACACCGTGGGGGCTGTCACCCTGGCACAGCTGCCTCTGCAGAGGCTGGACAGAGCCTCTGGGGCGGCATTCCCAGCCTGCTCACACCCCTGTGCGCCCGGCCCGGCACATTCCTGCCTCTTACCCAGGGACACCGGGGCCTGGCTGCTGTCAGACAACAGCCTGGCAGCACAGCGTGGCACGGGGGTCCTGCCACAGGCTGCCCTCAGCGCTGAGAGCCCCCTGCAAACACAGGGACAGCCTGCCTCCCTGCCAGGAGCAGCACGCAGAGAGGGGTCTGCTCCTCAGCGGGACAGCCGCGGGAGGCTGCAGCTCCTGACACTCTCCCTGCGGCCCTTGCTAGGAACCAGCCGTGCCCCATTCCCACCCTGGGAGCACACACTCCCCCTCTGCTCCACCTGCACCTGAAGCAGGACAAATGCCAGATACAACCATCAACTATTTTGAGGCACAAAAAATAAATATCCACAAACTCTAGGAGATTTATTGAGATACTGTTACCTAAAATACCTTTGAAAAACCCACATTAGGGAAGCTTTGTAACATACAGCATAAAATTCTCAAGCTGCTGCAACAGTGTTTAACATCATCTATCTACAACTGGAAAGTCTCACTATAAATTGATAAACGATGACTAAATTTTACAGAATTAAGGCTATCTGCACAAAATGTAAAATATTGGCTGAACAATGTTTTCTTCTTAGATAAATCTTCTGCAACATTTCTGCAAGACAGGGTCCTTCCCAAAAGTAACACTGTAAAAAAAGATGCTGCCCTTTTTGGTAAGGGCACAAACACTAAATGTTATGCAAAGTAGTCTGGGAGCCAAGATACGGATTATTAATAAGAGAAGAAAAGCTAAAACTTCAAAGTAACAGATGAATGAAAAGAGGGACCTACCAAACATACACATAAACCAGACAGTTCCAAACAAAGGAAATTAATAAACCAGGAAGTGATATAATCAATAAACACCTAACCGATACTTCTAACTCAATTAGTGTTGTGACAAAACAGTTCATGGGTTTTGGCTTTTTCCCTGCAGTAGAACAGGTCACAGAACCCACAGACACTGCTGAGAGCCAGCATGCCCGGAGCTCCTGCACTGCCCTGGGGCATCTGTAGCACCTCGAGTGAAATAACCAACCCTGGCAAGGAGCCTGGCCAAAGGAGCCAGGAAAAGGGCTTTTGGAATGTTCTCCTCTCTCCAAAATAAAACTGCTGTTCTTCAGGAAGATCTGAAAGGCACAAAGCAATTTCCAGTTTTGCTCTGATTTTGTACAGTCATATCACCTCAAATTTATTTCAACCTATGAATAATTTTGCCACAAAACACATTTTGACTAACTTTACTGATAGTGCAAAAATGATTCATGATGTTATGAAAAACTCTGAACAGAGTGGCTGCTTAAAATAACAACATAAAATGGAATTGTTTCTTGCATGCATCCTTTTAGAACAGCTTGGAAATAAGTTTGTGATACAACTTCAGAAAATAGAAAATATAGTAAAAGATTCAGCCCCTGGACTTTTTACATTCTCATCAAGATGTGACAGACCTTGAGTGAATCTCTGTAAGTCAGAACACACATTTGTTGCATGTATGAAATAATCAACAGACAAAGCAGAAATCACTTTATTACAATGCAGCCATAGCTTCATAATCAGAACTCAAATTTTCATGTCCACTAGTATTAAAAAAACTCAAAACATTGCCTCCACTTTGAGCAAGGGAACTGTGTAGTACACTTGCATGTTCTAGTTAGAAGAAACTAGATTTTATAAATATACCATTCCAAAAGCAGACCACAGACTTCATTCAGATATTTTAGTTCACTGATATATGTGTATATATGCATATATATACACACACCTAGCCTTCATTGACATTCCAAAGGATGCTCCTCCTAGGTTTGCCCTAAACCTGCTGGAAAAGTAACAACAACAATACCGAGCAGATGAATACATCATAAAAACGGCTCTGGCACTTCCAGGTCCAGCAACCCCGGACAGACACCCCAAAGCTGCGCTGCCTGCAGCCAGACAGCGACACGGGACTTGTTGCTTTACACCGCGGGAAAGACAGGGAGAGGTGATCCTGGAGAGCGCCGGCTGCGAGCCCCGGTGGGAGCGAGGGGAAAGCCGGGCTTGCCCGTTCAGCCGTGCCGGGAGAGGCTGGCGATGTCCCCGCTGCGGTCCCGGCCGGCTCGACACTTCGGTTCCGCCGCCACGGCCCGGGAGGATGCTGGGCTCTGGGCGCTCGGCGGGCACGGCCGCAGCCGCGTCCCGGGGCCCGGCAACCGAACGGGCTCCGCTGCCCCGGCCCCTGCGCCGGGAGCCGCCGCTGCCGCCCCGGAGCCGCGCCGGGGACGGTGGGCAGGGGGCAGCGAGCACCCCCCGCCCCCGGGCGCGCTGCCACGGCTGCGAGAGGCGCGGAACGCCGCTGTCACGGCCCGCCCGGGGCGGCGGCAGCGCCGTCAGCCCCGACACTTCCCTGCAGGTCGGGGCCGCGGGCGCCAGTGCCGGGCCCATCGCGGTCCGGTCCCCGCTCCCCGCCGGGGCGGTCTCCCGGCACCGCAGGAGCGGGCACAGCCCGGCCGTGTGCGGGATGAGCCCCGGGCCGGGAAGGGGCACAGGGCGAGCCCCGGAGGCGCAGGGGGTTCCAGGCCGCCCCCTCCCCACGGCCCCGGCCCCGGCCCCGGCCCCGGCCCCGGCCTCGGCTCCGGCCCGCCAGGCCCCGTCGCCCCCCACCCTTGGCCCCGCCAGGCCCGAGCCGCCCGCGCCCCCTCACCTGCGCTGGGCTCGGCTCCGGGCCGGGGCGGGCGGGGGTCGCTCAGTCCATGAGCCGGGCGGGACCGGCGGGGCGGCACAGGGCAAACACCAAAGAGAATGAGCGGGGCGGTGCGGCCCGCCGGAACTGACGGCACGGCGCCGTGGGCTGGGCCTCCGCACAGCCAATCGGCAGCGAGCGAGCCCCCAGAGACCCCGCCCCTTACCACACTCCTGGCCAATAGACGCGCAGCCT
>WBNQ01017615.1:0-14098 GCA_013401375.1 Spizella passerina
AGTCCCAACTGTAATTATAAATGAGACAGGTATATCACTCAGTGAATTACTTGGGAGAGTTCAGCTGCAAACTACAGCTCTGAAATAAACTTGTCTCCTAAAAGATCAATTTGCTTTTGCTTCTAGTCCAAGTAACATGCAGTGTGTCCTGGTTTTGTCTAGCCTGGAGTTTACCTTCTTCCAAGTAGCTGGCCCAGAGATGTCTTTTGGATCTAGGATGAGAAGATTGTTGATACCACACTGATGTTTTAGTTGAGGCTGAGCAGTGCTTACTCTAAATCAAGAACTTTTCTGTTTCCCATGCTCTGGCAGTGAGCAGGGGCATCAGAGGCTGGGAGGAAGCACGGCCAGGACAAAGGGACATTCCACACCATAGGATGTCATGTCCAGTAAATACATGGAGGGAGCTGGGAGGTGCTGATCACTGCCTGGGGACAGGCTGGGCATGGGTCAGCAGGTGGTGAGAAACTGCAGTCACTGGAAACTCTGCATCACTCATTTATCTTCAGTTTTGTTTCTCTCTCTCTCCCCCTTCCTTAGAAGTATTAGAGTCATTAGTATAACTGTTATTATTATCATCAGTGTTTTATTTTGTTTAAGCCATTAAACTGTTCTTGTCTCAACCCATGAGATTTACTCTTTATTCCTTTGATTCTTCCAGGGAAGGAAGGGGATAGTGAGTGAACAGCTTTGTGGTACTTTAAACCATGACAACATGCAGCTCAATTTCCTTTTATTTTCAGGTTTCTTATGTGGTTTGTGGTTTTGGTGTGGCTTTTGGCATTAATAATTCTTTTGGCATTAATTCAACTCAGAACTGGCACAAGCACCTGACCTGATGTGAAACAAAGCTGAAAAGTATTTGTACCCTGAAGCTGTCTACTGCAGAGTGACATCCAGACATGATGTGCACACAGCACATACGGTGTAATGGCACTGAGCTGTGCAGCTGACAGGGAAGTGCAGTGCAACCTCGAGCTCCAGTTGACCTTCTAGCAAAGCTGACAGAATTTCAGGAAAGAAAGCGCCTTGCTGTTGGAATAAGTGCTCATTCACCTTGATGCACTATTCCACAATTTCCTCAAAACACAGGGATATGAGACAGAGAAGCCAAGGGCAGTCTGGTCCCCTAGCTCATCTGTCCAGCCAAGGGCAATTGCTCCTCTTTTACACCAAATCCTTCAGACCCCAAAAGGCTGCTCTCTTACCCAAGGTGAATGGTCCGTATGTGTTTCTGAATCCCTGCAGCTGTGCTCAGTACCTTCCCACAGTTCTTCCATAGGCATTTGAACATCACCTTCATGGAGTTCTGAAAATTAAGAGTAAAGCAGCATGAGTTGTATGGAAGTTGTAGGAATATTAGGAGAAATTTCTTCCCTGAAAGGGTTGTCAAGCACTGGAGCAGGCTGCCCAGAGGAATGGCTGAGTCACCAGCCCTGGAGGTATTTACTGGACCTGTAGATGTGCTGCCTGGGGACATGGTTTAGTGCTGGACCTGGCAGTGCTGGGTTCAGGGCTGAAAATTCCTGTGACTCTGTAATTCTGGGAAGGTAGAAAAAACCCCAAACTACCCAAACCACATCAACAGTTACAAAACCCTGTAAAGACTCAGAGCCTTTGACTGCAAATTCATAATGACCTAATAGTCTCTTATCAATGTGTCACCCTACTGAATTCAAGAGAAACCTGTGAAAAGCTGCAGTAGCAGCTGGTGACAAAATTTTACTTCTCTCTGTTTATTGGCAATACTTTTCCATTTTTAAGTTTCAGTTCATCCACTAAGGGAGGTAGATGATGTAAAAACTTCCTATACTTCTTTCAAAAAAACCCTGATGAGGATTTCTTACTTAATCCAAGGCACCTTCTTAAATTAAGGTCTTTCCAAAGCAAGCTCTTGTAAATGTTTCTGTTCATGATATTTGCAGCACAAAAAAATACTGTGCCAGAAAAACACAGCTTCTGTTAGGCCCATATTCACCACGAGCTGGCAAAACCTGCTTTTGTTTCACTCAGAAGCTGCTGTGGACTTTACTCAGACAAGAGAATGAGAAGTTATCAGTCTGTGTTCAATATTTTAAAAGTACAGGTATAATCTTATTTAAATATTCTTTTTATATTCTTTAATACAACTTAATTGATCCCCACTGAGTTATCATTGATTTAGAGCACACCCATCAAGGCTATCACTAGGCCAATCTTCAACATTTTGAAGACTCAGGAGAACGGCAGACTTAAAACAACACAGCTGTTACAAACCCTAGAGATATTTAAAAGCTATTTTTACCTCAAAAATCAAAATACTGTATTACAATTCTATAATTTCTGTTACATATAAGATTAAATTAATATATTCATATAAAACTCAATTTAAAAAAGGGGGAGAACAAGCACATCCTTAGGGTTATGTACATTTCACTGTGCCTTGAACAAAAGCTGACTTGGTGCTTCCTTCAATTTGGACCCTTTGGAACTGCATGCCAGTAGATGGTTTCAGCACTTGTTAGAAAGATGATGATTAGAATATAACTTAAAAAATAATCCCAGTGGACAGGCTTTTCAAAATACAAGTTGATTGTAGCAGCATGTTCTCACAGTTCCCTGCAGTCTAACATCTCCTGTTTTAAAGTATGAATGCTTAAGGCTTTGAGATTTGGGGTACCTGATCATACTGGTTGTAATAAAAACTTCTGTTTGGAATAAATTGCACATAAATTGCCCATTTTTTATTTGATAATACAACTATCAGTCAAACAGAGAGAGAACTCTTTCTTTTCTCAAATTAAATACAATCTATCTAGCAATTCTGATCCATACTTTTCTTATTTCCATAATACAATACTAAATACTCTTATCAGCTCAAAACCACACAACCAACCACCAAATATATCAAAAAGATGAAGGCCATGTTTATAAAGGATATCCTAGGAATTCCAATATGACATCATAAACACCATCCACATCTTTATGAGCACAGAATGGTTTAACATCCACCCCCAGTTTGATGGTAAAATCTGTGGGTTTTGGATTCATTGTCACTGGCAGGAGTTTGCAAAAACCCACACACTTTTAACATAATCAGGTGAAAGCTCAGAAATAAAGAATATGCTTACGTTTCTTCCATTTCCTTTCCAAAAATTACCTATTCAGGTTTAATGTTTTATTTAAGAGAATAATGGAACACAAATGGTTTGGTGAGGAATAACTACCTTAGAGGAAACTTTTAAGCAAATAGTAAGGTTACCAATCACTCTATTTCCAGGTTTACTCCTTCTGACTTTGCAGCCCCGAAGAAGAAATAACCTGAACATTTTTGTTTCAGCTTCTAAAGGTGCTAACCTGTACTCAGATCAAGTACCACGCTGGAACCAGAATAAAGAAAAAACCTGCAGGAAGGCAAGTTCATTTATAAAACCAAGTTTGGCATGGAATGTTACTGTTTATCTAAATAAAACATTTGCCAAATAAAGCCAGATCCTTGTGAACAAAACAGATAGTGTAATAGACCTATGGTGAGTACACAAATAGAAATATTTGAAAGCAACTTAGAAAACAATAAAGATGGCAGCTGCAAACCCATCTGTCTCATCACAGCTGAGCAGTAAGAGTTAACTGAGAAGTAAAAGGCAAACCAGGACATTTTTGCACTCCTACTCCTCCTGCCCCACACCCCCCCAAATTGCCTCTCTTTAGTGCAACACAGCTCCAACTTTTAATTTATTATAGCAAAGGTGTCCTCCAAGATATACTTTTTCCTTCTTAGTAAGATGCACAAACATTTTCACCCCTTTCCCATGAACAAGGGAACAATTGCATGGGCCAGCAAATAAGCAGCTTCTGGAGCAAGAGGATAATCTGAACAGGTTTAAACAATCATTAAAACGTCTTCCTGCTGGTGATGAAGCAATTAACTGTCTCAGACTGAGGCAGAAACAAATTCACTAAGGGAAAAAATTCTGCTTTTTCTCCTTACAAAAAGCCCTTTTACATCTTGCTATGTAAAATCTATCCTGTTGTGTTGGGAGGGAAGGAAACTTGGATTAGTGCCATCTCTTTGTTTTCTTTTTCTTCCAGAGAAGCTTGCTGGCTAGCAATGGTGCTTTTTTGGGGTTAGTTTTGGACCTGTTTTTTAATGTCATGTTTTATTTAGCTTGCTTTTGCACTCCAACTGGGGATAAATTTGGCTAATGCTAATACTATATCAAAAGTCATCGGGTTTGAGCTCTCTCTCTCCATTTTCACTCCATATGTTTGTGCAGAGAAACCTTCACAGTATTAAGGTATCTGACACGCTGTCAGACAAACAGCACTTCCAGGGAACAAGGAGTATTAAGGCCACAGTCAGTTTTTGTGATGACATGTAAAGGCTGCCTGTTGCATCCTGAACACAGAGAATTTGTCAAAGTAGGACAGAAAATCCTTGAATGGCCAGAGGCAACACCTTCTGGAAATCCCTGCAGTGTTTTCTGAGCAGAGGCTCCGTAGCCCCTCACCATCTGGCAGCAAATACGTGGTGCTGATGGCAGCACGTGTGTGCAGGAGGTGCCCACGCTGAATGAGACACGGTGACTACATGAGGTGCCCATGGTAAATGCATGCCAAGGGAGGATACACAAGCAGAGCTATTTGGATGACCTGCTCCTCTCTCACAACAAAATAAGCCTACCAACATCCTATCTACCCACGGATGTGGAATTTAACATAAGGCTAACCTTCCTCTTCCTGGGAATGGGTTCATCAAAGAGAAGGTTGCTCGTTTCCCCTTCATCAATACCATCGTCTGCCTGGGACGGCGTCCGGAAAGCTTTGAAGCTGTCAGCTGACAGAGGGGGAGATGGGGTGGATGGGTTGGACTGGTCACTGGGAGCGTTCCAGCTCCAGTACCCACTGCTGCTGGTGCTAGAAGGCACAAATCCTCCTTCTTTCCAAGATCCATTCAGGGATTCTGTCGAGAACAACAGAAGATATTATTACAACAGTATCATTGTAAGAGGGCTAAGGAGCTCTTTTTTCTAAGGTTTAGATGCCGTGTTGCTAATTAAATGCAAATTCAGTAAAGGAATGTGAAAGCACTGGATGTAGAGAGGACAACCATATCTAACCCACTGCACACAAATTACATATTCCACATTTGATTTTTATTTTATTTAAAACAAAAAAACAAAAGCAGCAAAGTATTTTTCTAAAAAGAAATGTTGCATTTGGAAAGATAACCTGTTCTGAAGCATAAACTGTGATAAACCATTATATATTGCATGCATGATTTAAGGAAAATATTTAAATTGACCCTTAAATTGACCTCTATGATTCTAAATACATCCTCAACTTTCAACAGGAACACACAACTCTGGTGTCCAAAGCAAGCTCCAAGCCACCATACTGCCAACAGGAGATCCCCTGGGAAGGGGACACACACTCTGAGCCCCAACACACTAAGCAGATCCACAAAAACATGACCATCTTCCCAGTACTAAAACACCAAAGAAAACCACAGTTACACTCTGTTCTTACAATCTCTCAATACACTTGCCTCTGCCTAATGTGAGCCTCCACATGAGGCGGGGTGTGTATCCCTTGGGAACAGGGCTGTGCAGGCATCTGCGCATTTCAGAAGTGCACACACAGACACTGGATCAGCTCCACACCACTGCAGGAGCTGCCTCCCAGTGCTGCACTCCCATCCACTCCAGGCTGAGCAGACATGGAACTAACAGCAAGCACTCTGCAGCACCGTGGCTGGGAGCAGCAGCGCTGCCCGTGCAGCCTGAGGCACAGCTCGAGCCATGCCTCACTCGCACGCAGAGCTCCTCGGGCTCTGGCTGCTGCCGTGTCACCCTCGCTGTCCCCCAAGGCTGCTGGCAGCAGAGCAGCACGCAGGCCACCAGCTCGGTGCAGCATGGCCCGAGCACACCCAGGGGCAGCCACAGGCAGCTCTGCTGAGCTCCCAGCTTCTCACAGGGCAAACGAGCAGGGCCTGTTTGGGTGCAGCTTCTCCCTAACTCAGGCATTGGAAGCTTTTCCCAATGACACTGGGGTGCCTGAGCATTGTGCAACACCTGACTTTGGAACTGGCAGGCAAATAACACCTTATCTGTTCATGAAGCAGTATTTAAGTGTGAGACAAGTCCTTTCAAGCCAGTGCCTGTCTTTAAAAGATATGCAGAAGTCACTCCTTCATTCCTTCTCAATTTCTTACAGATAAATTTAACTAATAATATTGGCAAGAAAGTGAGCTATCAAAAGCTTAACCCCAAACCAGTGAAATTTTGGGGGTTTTTTCTCCTAACTGAGTTGGTTTTGGACAAAATCCTTAATGACTAACATCAGCTGCTCCAAAAAACAGAACACAGTGCCCCCTTGAGTAGGCAGCTGCTACAGTAGTACTGATTTACTGATCAGGACCACACAGCATAAATGGAATTGATCCTCTCCCTCCAGCCTGCCCAATTCCTCTTTGGAAAAGGACAAACATACACGTTCTGGCAGCTCTGAAGCTAACATGAAAATGTCATGTTTTGTCTCATGATTACAACCTTCATGTGACTCTAATGAAGGTGGGCTTCGTTTCTTTTATATATTTGGTACCCCAGTCTTGTGCCAAAGCCAAAAATTGCATCTGGTATCAACTTGTGACCTTAGCATAGGTTAAAATTCTCATGTCTTCAGAAAAACAAAGGAACACTCTTTCAACTACTACTTTCTGAAACAGTTATGGTGCTATTTGTATTCTCAGTGTGTACAGCTTCTCCTCACCTTGCTGAGAAAGAGATGTAAATCAAGAGCATTTTTTAAGTAGCATGGAAAATACTGAATGAGGTTAACAACAGGAAAAAACCAAACACTGGTTCTCATTCATACTAACAAATCTGTTAATGTAAAGAAGTTTAATATATAAATAAATGCAACTTACTCTTATTTTGGGGCTCTTTTCACACTGCTGGAGTTGCGTGAAAGAGAACCAGACCAAATATTATTCAACTGCAGAGAAACAAGGGCCAAACTCTGATCCAGTTTACATGGGTGATCATTCCCAGGAATTCCAGCACGGATCTGACTTTAACATTAATGCTAATGTATTTTTTTTTTTTACTTCTAGGCAAAATTCCATTTGTTTTAACAAACGGTCCTTTAATTATACTGCTACTTATTGCTCTTTTTTGGAAAAGTGTGTAGAAAAAGCTAATCACTAATACATTTGTTGCTTGTATTACTAGGATCAGAGCCTAGCCTTGCAACACCAAATAAGTTTTAAATTATCCAGTCTTTATACTTCTATTCAAGTCTTTAGTAAGCCTCGACTAAGGCAAAACTAAGATATTCAGGGAGAAGGTGCCCAAAACCAGCTTCAAAATCTTGTCTGTAACTATTGAAAACATGTGAACTACATTTTCAGGCTAGTCCTTCCAGATTTTGGGAAACAAGCAGACAGCTAAATGAAGAAATATCAAAGAACACTCAGACTATGCTGAGAAATATCAAAGGCAGGTAAACAGCCACCATTTGCCTGTTAGCAGTTCCAAAGGGCTTGCTGGGAAGATCTTGCCAATCAACAGCTGCACTGCTGCTCCTGACACGCTCACCTGCCCAGCCTGTCTGGGGGCAGTGCTGCCTCAGCCACAGCAGAGCAGCTCCCCAGGACAGGGCTGCAGCAGGGCACGGGGCCCATCTCCAGCAGCTGCAGAGCAGGGGCGCTTTCACCCCTCTGCTGCCCTTTCCCAGGGGCTGGCAGCATCCTGGCCTGACCTGAGACTGTCACAGGCATGTCACTGCCTGAGGATTCCCAGGGCTGCTCAGCGCAGTGGCACTCCAATGAACACTGCTGGCTCCCAACACTGGAAAGCACACGAACAAAGGCCATGGGTGTTCACAGCCAGAATTCCAACTGAATGGATAAAACTTACATTTTCTGAAAATAAATGGAAAAAACACAGCACTGACATTTGCTATGAATTCCTTTAAGAACATCATACTGTGGATCATGCCTGTTTCCATGAAGAAAAGCAAGTATTTCTCAATCTTCCAATGACTGACAGTAGGAGAGCATCTAGTGGTGTTTTAGCAGTTACAAGTGAGTAAGAAAAGTCAGTCATACAAACAATGCTGAGGTACCCTAACAAGGGTATCCTAATTCAAATAATTCCTTAAAATGAAACACTCCTAAAAATTTATTGTAACTCCAGTCAATCTTGCATAGATCAATTATATTTCATAATCGATCTCCTCATTACTTGAAACTTTTTACATTTTTTTAAATTTGGGTGTCTTCTGCTATACCATGAATGATACAGTCTTTACAGGGATTACAGATTTGATGGAAGACCATCAGAGAGTTGCACACAGCACAGGAACTGGAGGTGCAGAGAAGCAGACTGCGTGCTGGGCAGATTGCTACGGCACGGCCTCTCAGCCAAGAGCTGTCATCTGGAAGTTCTTTGCCTTGTTGTGGCTTTGGGTAAAAGCTGATCTCATTTCCACTGAGTGGACGTCAAGAACAACTGCTCTCATGTTTCCTGGATATGGCACTCAGGACATGGTTTAGAGGTGAACGTGGCAGGGGTGCCAGGTTGATGGTTGCACTTGGTGATCTTAGAGGTCTTTCCCAATCCTAACCATCCCACAATTCTAGGACTGTATGTGTGCAAATGCAAACAAACTCTCTGAAAAGTTAAGTGTTTCAGAGACATCAAGAGAGTTTTTGAAGTGCTCATATCCCATTTATGGAATGGGCATCTCCCATTTCATAAACCAGAGCTGCTCTACAGTTAACGAAAACGTTTCTTGTCATTTCTGCCAGTGCTGCGCCAGACTTTGGCTAGGCTGGAGCAAAGCTCAGCATGATCCCCACCACAGCAGGAGACAGCCACTCACCGTTGGCTCTCCCCATGGCCCAGCTCCTGGGAACCAGCCCCCCTTCCCGCAGGCTTACCGTTGGGTCGCACCGGAGGGCTGCGGACCAAAGGGCTGGTGGATAAACTGGTGAGGACCATGGCTGCTGTTACTTTATCCATGTCCAGTTCTTCCAAGGATTTCCTGAAACACAGTGAGTGGGAGGCAGGAAACGCATCAACAAAAATTTAGCTCTTTTTTAGTATTTTTTTACTTAGCCCAAATCCTAAGCCAGCACAACACAGTAATAAAAACAAGCCACTGCAGAGTTCTCCAAACCTTGGTTTTCTGGCAACCTGAGCATATCAAGAGGCTTCTATAAGCAAACTAACTCAGTGTTAGCAGGAAAAGAGAATACATCTTTGTATAAATTTTTCAGGATTACTGTGACTCTCTATAACTTTGACTTTGTTCCTTTTTTATATTTCAGAATTTCAGCTATTCATATTCTTAGAGCAAAGTGTGTTCTCAAGGTGGTTTTCTTGGCTGAAGACAGAGATGCAAAATTGGGTGAGATTACTAGCAACCTTATCAACATACATTAGTCTCTGTAGTGTAAAGAAAAACTGTGAACTGGAACTAAGGGATGTGAGTTCATTGCTTCTGCTTAACTATTAACATTCCCATACTCTCTGCAAAAGATTGATCCTAAATTTTTCCTGGTCAGATTAAAAACCAAATGTTTTAAGTAATTAGGAAACTGGCATAAAAATGGAGCAGGAAGGGTAGGAGGGTAGGGGAGAGAAAGGGAGAGAGGAAGAGGAGGTTGTTTTGCAGGTGTGATGGGTGCCTGAACCAGCATGAGGGCAGAGGGGCCCACTGCTGCCTCAGCCTGGTCTCCATGGGAATGTGGGTAAGGCAGAAGAGAGGACATGGAGAAGGAGTAATAAGGGAAAGGAGAGCAGCCAGCTTTTCAGGGAAAGGAAGAGAAGATTTGGACAATGGTAAGTGCCACCAGGAACCAGGATACAGTGATCCATTGCTCAAGGAGTCATGGGGGGGTTTTTAGGCAAGGAAGGAAATTTTCTTTTGTCTGCAAAAGTTATGTTCTGTCTTTTTTACCCAAGAGTTAACTCTCTCACAATGTAAAATTTCTGAGAAGTCAATGCACCAAAATAAAACCACCAAACCCACTATATTAGCAGACTTTTGCTTTCCACCCTCGTGGGCTGGAAATCCTTGTGGGATTTCCACCTTGTGGGTGGGATCAAAACAGACAATTTTTTGAAAACGTTTGCTTTCAAACATATGACTGATCATCCAAAATCATCTTCTCAATTCCTAGAGATGAAGTTAATTTCTTTCTTACAAAAGGACACTTCCCCCCACCCCATATTCTGCTTTCTGGGTCTCTGGAGATATCTCTGTGCCTTGTCAGGAGCTCTGCTGAGCAGATCAGGCTGAGTCTGATTTAAAGCCCACGATAATAAGTGGTCAGTACCTGCTGTTTCCCATCAACTGCTGGTCAGTAAGCCACCAAGAGGAACAGGATGTGCTGGGTGCACTCCCTTTTCTGGAATCCTAGCTCACCCATCAGGTGGAAGGTTTGTTAACTGGAAACTACGCTACAGTGAAAGGCTCTTGGTGTTTTATGAGCAAACCTTGACCTTGCCCATGAA
This sequence comes from Spizella passerina, assembly GCA_013401375.1. Classification (NCBI taxonomy): domain Eukaryota; kingdom Metazoa; phylum Chordata; class Aves; order Passeriformes; family Passerellidae; genus Spizella; species Spizella passerina. Next base: position 10,503 of record WBNQ01017615.1, read on the forward strand.
AAGGTTCACAGCTGCTTTCTGGCTGATGCAAGGACCCACACAGATGCTGATGAACATTCTCCCACGCGCACAACAGCTTAACTCTCACAACTGTCTTTTGCAACACATCAGTGCCTGGAGCTGAAGCACTGATGATGGCTCCTGCTGCATTCTGATTATATCTGTAGAAACCCTTCTTTTCTCCAGCCAAGGCTTCTGCAAAGAGCACAGCAGCCATATGGTCATCATCTAGTATTGGAAAGGTCTTGGAATGTCTGCTATAATCAGCTGAATTCTTAATCTGTCACCCACTAGCTCCTCATGCCTGCAGAGGAGTGTTTCACTCAGAATGCCAAATTCCTCTGGGCTCAGAAGACCCTTCCTCAGGGCTGACATGGAGATGCTACACTTTCTCAAGACCAACACCGCCAGATGATTTCCAGTTACCTCACATCCCAGTATGAAAATCTGGTTTCTGAGAAGGCCTCACCTGCTCTGCAGCCCATTCCTGTGACCCCGGGCTGCACCAACCATCCCTGTGACCATCCAGCTGCGAATGAATCATTGCTATCTGCATTTCTGCAACATACGAGGGCAAAATGAGCAAAAGCTCCTGATAAGATGGAGAAGCTGATCCCTAGTGTTTGTAATCAGCCTTCCAACAAAGCTCTTCTGTCCTTGTGGCAATGGGACTAACATGTTCCCACCCAGGCTTCTCCAGGATTGCAACATCTCACTACAGCAGTTGTTGCAAGCGTCTGCCAAGCTGGTGTCAAGATGTCAGAGTCTAGACCCGGAGCTAATCACAAAGTTTCCCCAAGCAGTTTATAACTACCTTCTAGTTATTTTGATTTTTTTTGTCCCATCTACAATGATAAGCACTGCTGTTCTGAAAATCTAGCCCTTGCTCCAAATAATTTTACAATGTCCCAAAATTGTCAGCACTGGCATCTGTACTTAAAGTGGAAGTTTTCACAAGCAGGCAAAGAATAGGAATAGTCATGAGAATCCATGCCATTTCCAGCCATGCTAAACTACACTCCTGCAATTACTGGAATCCTTTTTTCTTCCTGATCCAATTTTCCAGGATATCAGCCCAAATAAAATGAACTTTGGGCTTTCTCTTTGCCCATTCTGAATGACAGTCATTTTTACCATTTACTGCTCCTCAACTGCATCCAGCAAGCAAGAACACTCTGCTCATACTTCCCAGCCACAAGAATTTTAGCAGCTACAAGTGTTGGCTTATGTGACTCTGTTCCATTTTTACAGTTTGGCTCATAAATGTAAACACACATATTTCATATATCATTCAGCCAGTACTGCAGCAGCAGCCTTTGAGATACAGGCAAGGCATAAAACTGAAGACAGCAACCACTAAAGCCATCTGCATTTAGTCAGCATCACATGTGAGTTCACGCCTTAAGACTTCCCCAATATTTTCCAGCTTTCTCTGCTGGAAAGATGAATCTGCACACAGCTGTTCAACACTATTTGGGCTCAGAGGGGAGAATAACTTGTTACGCATCAATTGTTCCCAAAACATTTATCTCACCATTGCTGAAGCGATTTTCTGCGCACTAAAATCATAGGCCCTGATGTTACTGTTATTAGGTGCAATAAAATTTAAATCAGTTTTAAGATCACGTACTATGTCAATTATGAAGACTTCTTATTTTCTCTAACCTCACATCCCAGTCTCCAAATTCCATCTCCCGACTTTTGGATGGATTCATTTGTGTCAGCCCAGTCTGCATGTGAGACCCAAGCAGTTCTGGATCCTTTCCTTCCAAGCGTTTGTAAATCCAAACACATGAAATGGCCGAATTACAATGAATCAGCTGAGATATCAGCAGCAGAAGTTACAGGTCCTTGGAGGCAGACCTTTCACCACCACCCCGTCTCTGCTGCATGTGTCCCTGCTTCCTCAGCACGGGGAGTGGTTGCACTGCATCCCTGCCACACACTCATCCAGCCAGCCTGGCAATTGTGTCCTTTTGTTTGACAGTCAAGGCCAATCAGACGTGGTTACTACACTTACTCGTGATCAACGCTTTCTTTGATTTTGATGATGAATTGATTGCTTTTTTGATAACAGTTTGCCAATCAAACCACCTACCACAGTTTCCCCAGTCAAAGCCATCTGCAAGGAAAGGCTGGGTTTAAGTTCCAAGGGATGAGAAAAAGAGGGTCCCAGACAAGCCCAAGGCTACGCAAATGTTCCAAATCAATGCAGTGTCCACTCTCCTGCTGTCCCTTTCTTCTGCCAGCTCCTGGCCACTGTCACCTTCAAACTCCCTCCTATGTACTATTCCCATCTGGACACACCTATATGACAGTTCTATTTGTTTTCTATTCTTCAGGCTTGCTCTCAAATAAATCTTGAGAAATACAAATTTTATTCTAGTTTTTCAGTCTTTACACTACTCTTTATTACTTGCCTGGCTTAGATCAAAAGCCTGAAGTCTTTCCTCTTGGAAAGACTGCATTTTGAGTCTAATGCATTTACCTAAGCATATTTTAAGAGTACTGGAGAATATTCTCAGAGCAGAGAATGTGGTAGCAGGTGCTTTTGATAAAATTGACCCTATTGAAGAGCACAACCAAGTTTACTTGAAGAAAAGATAAAAAAAATCATCAACTAGGATTGATAAGAAGAGAAGCAGTCAAGCACAAAAATGCTATAATTCCATGTTAACTGTCTACTGTCCTCCACCCAAAATTCAGCTTATGACAGTGGTTCACAAAACACCTGGAGACCCTTTGTAAGAAGTACCATATAAATATGTGAGCATTAATAAGCTATAACTGGGACAAAAGAAAACTATATTTAAATTGCTCTCCCCCTCCCATACTTACATGTGCTAAATTCTCATAGAGAAACCTCAGAAACCCAAGTCTGGTCACTTGACTACAGCCACACCACACTGATAATGTCATACTGAGCACTGCACCAATACTGATAAACACGTTGTTAGAAGCTTTCAACACCAAAAAAATTATTTATCATATAATGAATCATTGTAATCAGTATACGAGTAATAAAAGAAGCACTTCTGAAATAAAAATCCTAAATTACATTTTATAGGTAAAATTAAAATATTTTCATTTTGTTTAATTCATCATTAAAGGCAAAAAACAACATCCCAACAAAGAACCAGCAAGAAAATCCATGTACATGACTGTGACTCCATGTATCTCAAGTAACTACAACCACTCTTCTATAAAGAACTACATTATGCTACAAAATATTCTTAGTCCATACAGGACTTCGCATTTACCATAATACTTGGTTACCATGTAATAACTCAAAATACTGACAGTACAGATAAATTATCTTACTTTTTGCTCTTGTGTATGGTTACTGATTATGAAGATTAAAAATTACTCACTTGTCAAACACAAACCCACAAATTACAGAGAGAATAATCCATACAAATAGTCCAAGGTCTTCAGCATTCTTTAGCAAAAGCCATAACTTTCACAATAAAGCAAAAAGCAAAGGAAAATATTTCCAAATATTATATAAAATCAGCATAGTACTAGAATGATATATCTCAGAACATTGAGAGTGTTATTGTTTACACATTCAAAAAGGGAACTGATGTTTGATATTT
>WBNQ01017616.1:0-18710 GCA_013401375.1 Spizella passerina
TATTAGAGTTATGTATTTACAACTTTGGCATCCAATCCAATACTTAATTTTGTTTTACTCAAAGCACAGATTTAAATACACACCAAAAAAACAGTTTGCAGAATTAGAAACAATTCACCCACATCAACTAATTATTCTTCCAGGAGTCAGACCTTGAGGCAAGAAAATGCTATCAAGTGTAAAGACAAACATGTTCCTCCAGCTGTTTGACATACTTATTGGACATAATAAACTTGATATGCTGGAGGCTATAATTAATCTTTACTAAGTGAACACTCCTCTCATGATGACTTGCCTACTGAGCTGTCTAATGACACTTAAGGTTTTGATAAGTAAATAAATTAGTTCATTATGGTCAGACAGCCTTCCCTTTTTTTTTTTTTGAATGAAATCACAGCTTTCTTTATCTTACTTGTCTCATTCAGTCATCACCAGCTACAATACTCTGACCCTGAAGCTGGCATTCCATTCAAAGCTCCCAACTCTAACTTCTCTATTACTTCCAGTGCCTTAACTTCTGCTTTAAAAAACCCCCAAAAAAACACCAAAACAAGAAAAAAATAAAACAACTACCAAAACCAAACTGGCAATCTATAGTGGTAGAGCTTCATTTTAAAATTACACTGGAAAACAACAAGATTATTTGTTTATCTCATGGCTCACAATAACATGCACAAAAGTAGAGCTGCAGTGCCCTCTTGTGAGCAGTCAAATTTCATTTTGCAGAAGTAGATTTAAAGATATTATGAGGTTTGGAAGAATTTGCACTACAAACTGTTTCTTCTGAAGGCGTTTACACTTTATATGTACACATACACACACCTCCTCCATCTAACTGTTCTGAAACTGATAAAAGAAGCTCATAGAAAAAAAAAGCAAAAGTCAAGTATTTTCCTTTTTATTAAGCTCAGTAGAATTTAGGTTATTTCTTTGTTCCTAACTTCCAAATAGTGGAAGCCAAAAACCAGTTTCTTCAGAGCCATAATCAAGGGCATAATCTTATTAAGTTCTACTGGGGAAAAAAAACCCCAGAAAACTCAACAAAATAAAAAAAGCCACTAAACCAACAACAAAAAACACTAAAAAAACCCCAACCAAAACACAACACCCTGTGCATGTGCACGTGTCCACAATTCAAGTAGTCTTCCAATTTAGGCATTAAACTCAATGCCAGGAGTGGAGGGAAAAGTAACTATTAGAGGAATTAAAAAAAAAAAAGTAAAACGGTGAGTAGTAGGGAGAGCAAAAGCAAAAAAGCAGCTAAGCAATCAAAACCAGTATAGCCAAAATGCAATCCTAATTCCTATGTCTGTGGGAAGCCATTGGATGACAGAGATAAATGTCTGTACAGGTTTTTCATACCTAGTTGGGTAGAACAAATATTTAAGATCTCATTTTTTGTGAATAACAGAAGTTCACTAAGTCAGCAGTTAAGTCTATTACTAAGGTCAATTTTAGTATCCCAAAGCATTACAAAACATAAGATCAGTTACAAATACCTGAACAGTTACTAAAGTTTAAAGCAGCAATAGAAAACTAAACAAGTAACACAGAAACAGTACCTCACATTGATTCTGTTGCTCAGGAATCATATTGGAATTAATTTTCTAAAAAGTGATGGTGTGTTATCTCCCAGGCAATGTTTTGCTAAGGCTCAAATTTCTCATTTCCTTTGCACAGATCTAGTTTACTGTATGCAGTAATCCTCAATCATTGAGCAGACAACCACTAGTTACACACTTAGGCCGCACATTACTGCTTCAGTTTCCACAGATAACAACTATAAAGGCCTTTAAGTTTCATTTCACCATATTCTTCCAGTTTGTGACTTATAAAGAACTTTTACAGAAGGGAAGCTGAACAAGAAATGCAAATCAGAACATTTGCACCTCTTTAAAAGTTCATCTTACAGTACTAACTAACCACTTGTAAGCAGATGTTAAATATTTGACTTCAGCCCAGAGAGTCAAGGTCCAAAGGAACTTCATTTGTTTAGGCCCAGATTCAAAGAACTATTTCAACTGAATTTAGGAAGGTATGTCCAAATTACCACAAAACACCAACAAACAAAACCTCTCTCCTGTGGCCTCCTAAAACCCCTGGCAGACAGACACATCTGTGTTCTGCCTTCGCTCCCTCATGGACAGTGCCAGGCCTGCAGAAGGGCAGAACAGCCACAGCCTGTTTGTGTGCCTCTTACAATACTCAGGATTTCCCAAAGCACTTTAGATTCAGCACAAAAGACTGCTGAATCCCACAGAGTTCACCTCAAATCAGTTCTCAGGAGAGGATACTTTGGGGCACACGCACACAGAACTTCCTAGGTTCAGAAGTTTTACAATCAGTATCCTACTGCAAACCCCATGGCAGGCACAGCAGAGCCGCTCTGGAGATGCTCTGCACTGACCAGTGAGACTCATGGATTAGGGGAGAGGATGCAAGTTACAACATATGTGCTGCAGTAATCAAGTGCTCAGCTACAGCATTTACAGAACTCAGTAACATTAGCAGTTACTCTAGCATGCCTCAGAAACTCACAAGACAACCTTTTACACAAGCATGGTACTGATCAAGTGTACAGCAACAATTTTCTTTTACACAAGTGCTGAACTACAATCTTTCACCTGCATGCATTCAGTTAAAAGCAAAGAGAAGAAAGTTCACTTTGGAAATGACTGGCATTGCTGACACCAAAAAAAGAATATTTTTTTCAAATGTGCCAGGTGAGTTTTAGCCTCAGTTAACAGCAGAGAATTATAAAAGAATTGAACTCATGAGCTTGTTTTCAGTTTCGTGATTACTTGGCTATTATCTCAGTGGAAATTTGAGGTTTACTTATTGAAGCCAACACTGACAAGAGACTCAATCATGGGTTTATAGATTCACCACAAATTTTGTAAAGCAACAAATTATAACCCATGTTTTTCATCAAACAAAGACTCAGCTACTTGGCTTGGCATATTACATTATTTAGACTTATAAAACAAATTTCCCAATATGCTTAAGATACCACAGGAGATACCAGATTCCTAGAATGGTTCAGATATTAGACAAAAAGCTTCAGTAAAGCACATCCCTGCCAGTCTCGTCTAGATCTGAGTGGCAGCTTGGTCCTCCAGCATGCCACCTGGCCCTACCCCCTGTTCTTGTCACCTGCAACCCTCTCTAAGCAGCTAATAAAGCTGTTAAACAGAGATGGTCTCAGTGTGGATCTCTGAGGTATTTTTTCTGTTACCAGCATTTGCACACAGTATTAAACACTCTCCCATGCCTGTTCATCCAATTTTCCATTTATCTGATTATTTACCCATTCAGAGCATGAAATCCTAACTTGGACAGATGAATACTGGACATGTGATGAAAAGCTTTACAAAAGCTGGGAAAAGTGACATCCTCTGCTGTTCTGTCATCCACAAAGGTAATTTTACCACAGAAGAACATTGCACATCCTGTAACTAGCTCTTTCATACAGAATAAAGGCATCTTTCATACAGAATAAAGGCATCTTTCATTTTACAGGCAGCTAAAAACTCGGCTTTAAAAAAAAATTAACATTCCAGCAGCTTGAGAACAAACCCGTGGCACTGGGAAGGACCACAGGAGGGCAGCAGGACCTTTCTGCACGGAGGAACAACGAGTGGGTTGGGCGCACCGGGCATGGTCACTGCTCTGCCTCGCCGTCACGCACAGGTACTGAATTACAACGTTACGTTTTAGGGATTTATTTCATATGCTGCTCACAACTGATATATGGATACCCGCTTTATGCAAGAGCGTATTTCCAGCTCAATTTTCACACGTGCTTAAATGAAATCTATTAACTAAGGGGAGGTTCTACATTTTCCCTTAAGTTTAAGGGATTCAATGTTGCCTAGCTTTACACCTAGCTATAGACTGACTGAAAGCAGTCCCCAAGCTACAACCTCAAAAAGTTTAGTAGAGCTACAGGGACAAGCCCTCAAAGCCTATTGTTTATGGTTTACAATTACTCTCAACTATCTAACTAGTTTTTCCTTAAGGAGGATTCCCTCCTTACTACAGTACAATAAGCAACTGACAAATTAATAACTTACTTCTATTTTGTACATTCCGACTCCTTGAAAAGTTTCTAAACCTCTTTTTTGTCACAGCATACATCCCAGCTGAGATGGCCACGACACAGAGTACCAACAACTTCAGAACGCTTCAACCCATGCAGACTAACATCACACCTCTTCAGAAGGCTGCAAGCATCTGCCCTGCTTGTTCTTTAGCCCAACATTTTATCCCCCTCCTGTTAATGCATTGCACCTGTGTGCCCCTCCCTGATAATGCACTGCACCTCTCTGCCCTCTGCTCCCTTTGGTGGTTGCTCAGTGCCCTGGGCACTCCATGGCTCATTGCTGTCAGTGCTGCACATAGCTGCAGCTCATTGGGGATCAGGCTGGGCCAGCCCCATTCCCAGTTACCTCAAACTGGGCACCCTGCACTATTCAACTACTCTGAAGTGTTGTGTGATCTAGTATTCAGAATTGGGGAATACATTGATTTTGCCCACTCTTTACCAAACTGTTATTGGGGCCTTTGTATGGAAAAATCACACTATGACAAGCCAGTGTCCACAAAGGAGACAGAGGAGTCCAGCATCTTTATTCAAATATGGAGAGAGAGTCCCCTGGGGCACATGCCTACACAGTTCTCTCTCTTGAGGTTTCATGGGTGCACCCTCCTTTTATCCTAAACTCCTGGCCCCATGGTGCTCTCTTCCTTTTTCCATTGGCTGAGGCACTTGGAAGTTGTACACCCTTCCCAAACCACCTACCCCATATTTCCCCCTCGAGCCTGTCATTTTACCCTGAAGTTTAGAAGTTAAGGCTTGTGCAGACCCAGCTTGTCAGTTTCAGGAGCCAGGCTGGCTGGGCTCTGCAATGAAGTTGCTGCTTTAAGTTAGCAGAGACTAAGTGAACAGAGGTGAACACCCATACCTGCACCCACTGAACTGCTTGTAAAGACATCAGTATGTATCTTCCCTCTCACAGACTATAAAAACAGCAAAAAAGCACATTTGTACAGCTGTAATTGCTGTCTTTCTCTCCTGAAAACTTCCCCCTACTAAAAGCACTCTACAGAAAACTGCAATGAGGCCTCAGTGCTGCCTGATGGAGACCATAGAGAATCAGGTGACATGAGCTCCACGTGGTGATCAAAACCTTCAGCTGGGCTTAACTGGCTATTTTCTTCCTAACACAAGAGTCTAGAGGAGGTCCTGTATCACCCTTCTCCTTTGAATGTGATCTTTACAGACTACACTTTAAACCCCAACTCACAAATCTCAGGGCGCCTAGATACACAAACTGACCTCAGCCTACCAAGATACAAACTTCTGCTCATTCTAAAGACAATGTATAAAACCTTTGCTGAAAGTTTTAGCACTCCTGGCAGTGCCAAAATTGGGCACTGCCAGGAATTTCCCTTAAAATGTGCTTTATAAGTTTCTTAATGAAAAACGTGGTGCAGTACAAAAAAATAACATTCCAGTAAGCTCAGCTTTAAAATGTTCTCCTTTCATGCCTATTTCATGACAGATTTCAGTACTATCATTAGTGTTTCATCAATTAACAATGTACTTGTGGCTGTCATTGTGGTAAGCAGACACAGATGTGGGAGTTTGAGGAAATGGCAATGAAAATAGTTTCAGAAACCAGCATTTTGATGCCTTAACTGCAGGTTAACTCAATTTACATCACTAGTATCCAGCTGCCAGGTAAACTTTCAGGACATAGTAAAAGTAGAACATTCTAGCTGATTTCCATTTCATAAAGCAGATTATTTGCATATTTAATTAGCAACCAGATATTTATTGGTAATTGTTTATCACAGTATTAAAGGTTTATATGCAGAATTCCAGCTACTCTTTCTGATCCACACATCCTTGGATGCAATTGTTCTCAAGCACTGTGAAAAAATTAAATTTTGTCCTAATCTAAAAAGATTTATAATGATACCCTGGTTTACATCTGCCTCTGCTAGGACATGAGAGAAACCATCTGCTTCTGGGTACTTCCTTTGCATCTGCAGAGTTTCAGATGTGCAGGTGCACAGCATAGCTGCTCCCTGCAGGAGTTCCAGCGTTCATTCCAGCTCACACAAACCCACAAACTGCCACGTGACAGCACAACGAAACAAGCAGAGCTCCCCATTTGAACCCTATGGGAACATGTGACTGTGAATGTATTCACAGACAAAATGATGTGAGCAGAGCCCCTCACCATGCAGCGTTGTTAACAGCTCCAGAAGCTACCTGGAGGAAGTGCTGTGCTCCCTGTTGATGCTGCAGGTTGCAGATGCACACGCTGAGCAGCTGAAGATCTCAGCGAGGGCTTGTTTTGTGTGGCACTGCAGGTCTTCAGCTGCATGCCAGACCCCAATCAGGCTTTTGGAGCACATCAGCAAAGACAGGGAGAGCTGCCCCAACACAGCAATCTGTGCACTCACTGCTCTCTGCTTCCCCAAGTCACACAGGGTGGCTGCTGGAGAAAGATCAAAGCAGTCACTGTGGCAACAGCAGTCTCAGCAGCAGTCAGTTAAACGAGAACTTGATTGCTCTCTCCTGCTACCTGGAGGTTGTAGTCAGGTGGGGAGAGGTTTCTTCTCCTCAGTAACAAGTGAAAGGACAAGAGGAAATGGCCTCAAGTTGTGCCAGAGAAGGTTTGGATCAGAGATTAGGAAAAGTTTATTAACCAAGAGTGTTGTAAAGGTTTGGCAGGGGAGGGATGCAGATCCTCGCAGGAGGTTGGAAGGTTTGGAACAGACTGCCCAGGAAAGTGGTGGAGTCACCATTCCTGAAGAGATTTAAGGGATGCAGATGTGGCACTGAGGAACATGGGCTGGTGCTGGGCTTGCCAGTGCTGGGGCAATGGTTGGACTCAGTAATCATAGAGGTCATTTCCTACCTAAAGATTCAATGGGTCACTTGAGCCCTGACCTCAACACCTCTGCAGCAACTTCCACGGATAACCCAAGTACAGGAAAGTACAGCTTCCTCTGTTAAGAGTTTTTCTTGCAAAATTTTATTCCATGCTTACAGAAGAATAAAGGATGAGGGTCCTTGTTTTGAGTACAGAGGACCTCTCCCTCTATAGGCTACAAGGGGTACAAGACACACGTGGTAAATCCTAAGGCAGAATAAATCACTATAATTCTGTGGGAACCAAGAACATTAAAAAATGCATGTGCCCTAAATCTGTGGTACCTGAGACATCTGAAGACATGTATTAAAAAAAAAAAAAAAATGAGTGGAGGGGCAAAGTATTCTTTTACTCTTACCAAACCCAACATTTCAAAAAAGTGACCAATACACTGTCATCAAGGCAATATAATTACCTTGTAAAGCAGTGCTACTGAGAAAATTGATACCATAAATGTATAAAAGCTGCTAAAATTCTGATTGCTTGAAATCAATAGGATTTCAGGGTGGTGATGTAAAATATCAGAAGTTTTGATGGAAATAAAAATTAACACTGTGTAAAAGCCATCTCTGAAACTGATGTGACACAGACGTGTTTAATAAAATGAGGACTAAAACAAAAATAACTATTTAATTCTGTATATTTATTTATTTAACCTCTCTGTTTTCTAAATTCTAAAAGGATACACCCAAACATGAAGTGCTCATGAGTTTCAATGTCCTTTTGAGCAGCAGAATAACCAGTCACATGATCCTATTTTTGGTCATTCATGTGATTTATGATTCCAAGCTTGTGCTCTCAGCGTATGACACTGCCATTCACACTCTCCAGAGCTGAGAGCCCTTCACACTGTTCCACTGCTGTTGAGAGCTTTATTAAGGAAATACTACCACTGGCTGGCTAATTCTAATAAAAGGGTGAAGGCCAACTTTTTTCCATTGAAGTATGTGCTTATTTCTTTATGGGGGCAAAAACAGCAGAGAAATGAAAGTTTTGATTTATAAGCCATTAGGATTAAAAAAAACCCCAACCAAACAAAAACACAACAGCTATTTATTTTTTAATTTTTTTTATTGCTAATGAGAGAAAGGGAAATTAGAAAGAAAAATTCTATAGAGCTGGCTAAAAGAAGAAAGTAAACACAGAAAGTTTAGTGCAAATATTAACAATAGTCTTCTGAATAGTCTGAGAGGAAGATTGGAGTTTTTGTGATTAAGGAATTGAGAGAGAGGAAGAAAAATAAGGGTGCTGTAAAGCTAAAATATTGAAGTAGCTTGCTTAAAGGCTTGTCTTCTAAACTAATGCTAAGACCCTACCTTATGCTTGTAGCTGCAGAATCTCAGTAGAGAAACTATTTAGAAATTCTGTAATTAATGAATTATAATATAAAACTAAGCATATACACAACAAATCTGATACTTAATATAATGACAAAATTTGCCTTAAATCGTGTCCTAACCATAGAAGCAACAGGTGGAGAGAACCAGAAGTATATCCCTTGTTCCCTGCCAGCAAGGAATGGAAGACTTAGGGTGAGATTTCTGACTGCCCCTGTGCCTGTAGTCCTCACAGGTACAATATCCAAGAGTATATAACTCTGACTGGGAATTTTCTTGTATTCCTGGAATTCTTAATTTAGTCTTTAGGTCAACTCAGAAGAGTTGTGTAACTGCTCAACTAAAGTGTTGGTTTTTTTTCTCTACTTATTTGCCACAGTAGATAAAACTGTAGGCAAGACCCAAAAAGGTTTCTCACTTCAGCTATACTAGAAACTCTCCCCTCAAGCTTTTTGCTCTGCTGTCCTGCTACACGGAAACGAGTCCTGTAACAGCTCTGTAGCTTGACACTTCAAAAAGAAAAGTTATTTCAGATAATACTGAAGTGTCTTTGGCAATGGTTACTTCTAAACTTTGATTTTGAAATTAATCCTTGTGGTTTGATGTACTGCATTTTAATAAGTTTGAAAAAAATATTATGTAAAAGAAAAGTCTTACAGGTAACTTTGCTGGAATGTATGTGCCCTGTTAGCGTGTTCAGTGTATTCCAAAGTGGCTTGATGCGTGTACCTGAGGCTACACTCGTCCTGCCTGGCATCCACCTTTGCATTTGCAGGCGGGAATTCCCCTCGCTCTCCCTGCAAGCCCTTGGCTTTCAATGGAAGACCTGGTGATGCCACCGCCGGGTCAGACGAACTGAGCTGCCAGCCCACACGCTCTGCCTGGAGAGAAAGAGAGGGAGGGAGAGAGAGAGAGCCTTGGCTGGCGAGCACCATCCCCAGCGCCGGTGTCAAACGCGCCCCCGCAGTTTCCCGGAGCCAAGGCGGCATTCCCGCTGCCGGCCGCGCTCCCACGGAGGCACGGCCGGGTCGCCCAGAGCGGCCGCGTGAGCGCCTCGCCAAAACGCGCCGGAGCGCCAAGTTTCCCTTTCCCAGGGAAAATCCCCGCTCCCCCCGCCCCGCGCCGCCGCCCGGGGCCTGCCCCGCATCCCGGCCCGGCCTCCGCCGGAGCCTCCGGAGTAACCGCGCCCGGGATTGGCTTCTCCCGGCGCAGGGGCCATATTGGATGTGCCCAGCCCGCCGCACGCACCGCTCCGCCGGCTCCGCGCCGCCCGCCCCCGCCCCGCCAGGGCTGCCCCTCCCGCGGGGGCTGCGGCGGGCGGGCGAAGGTGTCTCGGGAAGGGAACTCGCACGCTCCCGGGTCCCCTCTCCGCCCCCCGCGCATCCCCGCCCCGCGCACGCCCCTTCCCGCGCCCCGTCCCCGCTCCGCCCGCCTCTTCCTCCCCTCACGCCGCTCCCTCCCTCCCTCCCGAGCCGAGCCGCCGTGTCAGCGCGCGGCGGCGGCCCCCGCGCGGGCGGCCAATCAGCGCGGGGGTGACAAATATGCAAATGCGCCCCCCGGCCCGTCCCCGCGGGTTCGCTGGGGTCGCGGCGCGGAGCGAGTGAAACTTCGCCCCCCGCCCTGCGCCCCCCCCGCGCGGGGCCCCTCCCGCGCAGCGCCCGCGGGGAGGAGCGGGGAGAGGCGCGGGGACAGCGCCGAGCGCCGCCCGCGCCGCCCGCCGGCCTGCGACACCGCACGGTGAGTGAGTGCCGCCCTCGCCCGCCGGCTCCCGGGGGGGGACACGGGGGGAATCCCCGCGGGGGGGAGGGGAAGCCGTCGCGCCCGCCCGCGGCCGCCCCGGCGCGGAGCTGTCACAGGCGTGGGGCATCGCCGCCTCCTGCCGGGCAGCGGCGGCGGCTCCGTAATGGCGAACCGGGCGGTGAGTACGTGCGGAGGGACGGGCAGGCCACGCTCCAGGTGCCGGAGACACCGGGCGGCCCCGGCGGCCCTGCCCGCCCCTGCTGCCGCCGGGGTCGGCGCGACGCGGCCTGCTCGGCACCCGGGCTCTCCCCGCCGCCGCCCCCGCCCGCTTCCGCCCCTCGCCGCCACCGCCGGGCGCGGGGCTCCGCCGGCCCCTCGCACCTCGCCGGCGGAGGTGGGTGGGAGGAGGAAGGGGGGCGGCGGCCAGGCGAGGCTTTTCCCGGGGGCGGCGCGGGTGGAGCGGGCAGGATGGAGACGGCGGGGGCGCCCGGGATGCGGGCCCCGCCACCCGCGGCCCCGCCACGGCGCCCAGGAGTGGCCGGGGGTGGGGGTGAAGTTTGAGGGGAGGAACTGGGGCCTTGCCGGGGTCTCAGGGTGGGGGAGAGCCTGAACGTCCTGCTCTCTTACAGGTAAGAAGATGGCAGAGCGAAGCTGGTCTGCTTAGGGGAGGCAGAGGGAAAGGCTGCATGTCCCTCTCCCCCACCGAGGAGGTGGCGGTGGGAGAAAAGGGTTGGGTGGATGAAGGTAGGGAAGGTAAAAATATCCCCGGCCACCTTGTGTCGTTTAGGAAGGGAGTGCGAGGCAGGGAAGGGATGCAGAGCCTCCCAGGCAGAGCAGTGGGCATGGCAGACCCGGCTTCTCACCACACAAGAGAATAGAGGTGGGTAGAGGGAGGAATTAAAATAATTTCCCAGGGCAAGGGAAGCAGTAAGAAAAAGAGGAGCTGAGTTTGGCAGCCCCCTGGCTTGGATTGACCCCAGCATGATCCGTCCGTGGGAGCAGGGCAAGGGAAGGTGACAGGGAGGGTTGGCAGTGGGTGAGGTGTGTCTGGGAGGGATGGAGATGGGCATGCACTCTGCTCTCCTCCTGGGCTGCACGACTGCTGGGCTGAGGAGAGCCGGTGGTGCATGGCCACAGGTTCCCACTGCATGGGTGGAGACTTAAAAAGGGATTTGTCTGTCAAAGGGCAGGGTTAGAATTTACAGACTGGTGATTTCCCACAAGGGGCTGCAAGCTGACCTCCTCCAGGGATGACAAGGAGAGGATTTCGAGGCCAGCTCGGTGCTGTTGGTAGATGACACTGGGTGGATAGGTGGCATGCATCTTTATTCCAGTGAAGTGGGGAGATGGTCACATTTCCCACTGAGGCTTAAGTAACTGAAAGGTTAAAACCTCTTCATTTTTTCTTTGCACACAATTTTTTGTGAACAGGGATAAAAACCAGCTGAAAGGATTCTGAATTCTCTCATTTTGGCTGGATAGCTTTGACAATAAGCTTGATGCACACACTTTAAGTTTGTAGGAAATGGTTTGCTCTCCTCACTGTTGTATCATAAGTGCCTTGAATCTTGAGCAGCTGAGAACTTCCTTCAGTTAGGAAAGCCATTTAACTTCATCAGTGCAAGAAAATACAGCTTGGTCTCTCTCCATCATGCAGAAGAGAGCTGGACCCTTCAGTGTTACAATCCCTGCTCGTGGGGGACAAAGTAACAATCTGTGTGACAGGATAGGGTTTCTAGTTCTCTTGTGTATTTTTTGAGACTTTTAAGAAGTAGCCTTAAAAAGTAACTCTCCTCTCTCAGGAGAACTAGGCTCCTCCTGAAAGCTTACTGCAACTGTTTTTAAACCTGGATCATTCGACACCATCAAGTTCCCAGTTGGCAGGTGTGAGGTAAAAATAATTATTTTACCTTGTTTCACATGTAATCATTTGTGTGCAGTTATACATGTGCTTATATTTCAAGGCAGAATATGAATATATTTTATAAAATATTAAAGTTTATTAATATATTTTGTTAATTTTGGAGCAAAATTTGGATTTTTATCATATCTCTGAATTTTAGTTTGTTGTTGCACAGATCAAGTTTTTGTTAGTTTCACAAAGTAAGTATCTTAAAATCAATAATTATTCCTATCTTAGACTTTGTGAACTGTTAAAGAAAGAGTAGAAATTAATAGCTTTTTGGTTTACTGGTTTCTAGACAGCCCCAACACCTTACACCTGTAACTAATAATGACTTTTTCATTCTTCCCACATCTGTCAGATGAGGCTTCCAACGTGCCATGGACTTCAATGCCCAGATTGTGTAAACCAAAGAGCAAAATTTAATAGACATGTTTTTGAATGTTAACCAATTCAGGGATCAGTGTGCCAGGCCCTTTGCCCATAACTCACAGGCTCATGGAGAAGTTGGTGGGAAGCAAGGTAGGATGTGAACGTCAGTTATCAACAGCTGTGTGGTTAAGGGCCATTGTGGACTCTCTTACCTTAAAGTAAATGTGAAGGAGTTTTTTTCTATCCCTGTTAGTGAGTAAGCTGCATCAATTTCCTTTGCATTTATAAGATCACAAGGGCAGGCACCTAAGGAGTTACAGTGCATCTGTGCTGGTTTGCTTTGTGCTAACTTGCTTATTTGTATTTAACCAAATTGTTCTATTTATACAACTCCATGCTGCCTTTTCTGATGAAGCCATACTAATTCATGCCACTCAGAGTAAGGTTATCATTTTTACTGTAAAAAAAGTAGAATTTGAAGTTGAAGAGTTCTTCAGGAATTTTGAGGAGTCTCAGCACGTTCTCATTTCTCATGAGCTGCTTGTGCTAAAGATTATCCAAGAATTCAGTTATGCTAAAATGATGATGAAAGCAGAGTGTGGTTTTTAAAAAGTATTCTTAGTGGTGTTATCTAAAAGATGTATGACATGAACCACTACTGAGACACTATAGAGACCCTAAACCAGACAATTTTAATTTGTTTGCTTTTATGAGTGAGAAAAGTTAATGATGCAGGCAGATTAAACCCAAAAGATTGACCTGCTGCTTTAAAATTGTCTTGTTTTGAAACCCATGAAGTAAGTAAATGCACATTTGTTCTCACTTGGTTTATAGGTTAGTTTTAAGGGGTTTTTTTAATGTATCTTACAATAAAAATATTCCCTACATTTATGGTCTATGTATCCTTCAGACACTTTAAAAGTACAGGTAAGCTGGACAATTACATATTTTATAGGTTCAGATTCCTTACAGTGCATTTTTTTTCTTCTGTATCAGTCTTGTAGAAAGAAGTGCCCACCACGCATTTCTTTGATAATTTTCATGCAATTTAGGATGGACTCAAATGGCATATCCTATTCATCACTAAATAGGATGAATAGGAATTCATTCTCTTTGTTTCCACCATTATAGATGAACTGAATTCTTAGTAATGCTTGGTACTTGTGCTTATAAATCATCCAGCTGAAACATTTCTGTGCTTAACTAAAGTCTGGTAGCCCATCACACCCAGATTCTTTCCTAACCCTAATTTTGTCAATACTTTATATTCTTCCATCCACCTATCTAGAGTTGTCCTTTTGATGGCCTTGGCTCTATCAGTCCATGGAGCTGTGAGCTTTATGAAGACTCTGAAATCTCACACTTACTTGTGCTCCCATTCTATTTCCCAGTGCTCTTCCTGTGGTCAGAAGTGCAGCCTCAGGAACGTGGGGTGTCCAAGTGCATGGGAATGGGTGATGGAGAAACCAGCTGTGTCTTTAGTCAAACCTTCAAGAATTGTTAGTAACATGATTATATTGTTGAAGTATTCTCTTTCTCCTTCAACAAAAGAAATTGTCATGATAAGAAGTGATTCTTTTGCTGATGAAACAGCAACTGAAAAGTATTTGCAGCTTTTGCTTTGGCTGAAGGAGCAGCAAAATTCCCATATTAATCTGACCAGATCATAAATGTGAGAGTCAGCTGAACACACAACTTTCTGATTTACAGTAGCACAGGAAGGAAAGATAGTTTTTAAGCAGTATTTTTTTCTACAAGTGTTACAGGAGAAAAGCAAAATGTGGTTTACAATGACTGTTTCTGAGTAACTGCAGTGTTGAAAACTTGCAGAAGACCAATTCTAAATATTTTTTAACAGTGTGGGTAATGAAGATTTATCTTGACTTCAGAAACAGGAGGACCTTAGCAGTACTTTTAAAATGTGTATGCAACAGAATTCAGATGTATGCTCTGCTACCTCTTAGAGTGAGCTCTAGTGATGAAGTAAAAGGCTACTTTTGGAAGCACCTTGGATCCAAGTTCCACTTGCAGTGCTGACTCTACATTACATTCACTTTCTAAGCTGCAAGAAAAATGTTACAAGGTAGGAAGCATCTTTTTAAAAGTCAGAATTCAGCAGAAATTCATTGGTAAGATATGGCATCTGTCAGTGAGCAGATGTGTTGAAATGTTGAACTTCATTCATGCAGATTATCCAGGTGCTGCCAAATATTAATGTCTTTAGGCTGGCAGTGTACATGCATCTTTCTCTTTGTAAGTGATATGTTTTTGTTTTAATCTTAAATCAAGAGTTAGAATTTGCAAGAAGATGGAAAAATGTTCCCATCCTTTTTCTGGAGACAAATAGTAATTTTGACTTTGTTCTTTATCTGAGTCATATTAGAAAATGCAACTCTGGTTACCAAATTGTTTCCGTCTGCAGTGTTTTCTTGGGCACTTTGCTTGTACTGCATAAGCAGTATTGAAAGGTTTGTTCACTCTTTTATACTGGTCACTAAAGTTCAGGAATTCCTCCAATATCTGTTCTGGAAATGGCTTTTGAAGAGAAATGGGTTGATTACACTTAATACGTAACACGCTAGTGAAGAAACTTTTAAGCTTCAGAAAGGCTTCATTTGTGTAATGCCATGAATATCTGATATTCCATGCCCATCTGATATTCCATATGTTATCAGAAATCTGACACTTCAATACAATAAATTTGTGTTTTCAATTACCCTGTAGTAAAGCTACTGTAATTATGGCTTCCACCTACATGAAAGACTTGAAATTGGGCTTTTTTTCCCCAGTGCAGATTTCTGTCTATTTCAAGCCTTCACCCCTGTCTGTACTCATCAGTCAGGACCCATAGGCACCTGTAAAACAGGCACAATCCTTTGCATTGTTCTAGTTGGTACTTCCAGGTTATAAACCTGCAGCAGTTTCCAGAGATGCTTATCAGGGTAGAACATGAGAATTATTGGAAGATATTGTATTATCAGATTGTGAATTGAAAGAGGGCTGTGCTCTGGAGTCTTCTGTCTCATGTTTTGTAATGAAATCTTGGTTTAGGCCACATATGAAAATAAAAAGGTTTTTTTCTGATTTTTAATGCAAATGTTTCTCTAAATCCTAAAATGGCCTAAATATTCCTGAGGAAAAATACTAGAATTCAGAAACATATTTTGTAGGTCTAATGTGAGGTATAACACTGAAATTGATAACAAAACAATAGGAAGCCTGTAATGTTCACATCTGAAATCTCAGCAGCACCAGAGGATTTTCTTTTTAAACTTAGAAGGAAGTTTGTGTAACTCTTGCTAGTGATCAGAAGCAAACTGCAAACTATAAATACATTACACTGAGTATGTAACTCTCTTTTGACAACTAAACTTCCAACAGAGACTGTCCAAAGACATTTCTATTTTGTACAGATACACTAAAAGGAAAAAAGATTGGGTGTAGTGGAATTCAAACCTGAAGAACAAAACATGGGACATTTTTGTTATTGATATTAGAAAGAAAGTGATTAGAAGGAAATCATTGAAGTCCTGAAATTTATGAAAATCTCCACAGGTACACTTTAGAGAAACAAAACTGCAATATTGTATGAGCAGTACTGGTTACTAATATGGATTCCTTCAATAGTCTGGTGGCCAAACACATGAACTTCTTAACAGCTATTTTTATTAAAATAAACTGACTTGGGGATCAACTTTGTTCTTTGCAATAAGGTATTCCAAACTCCTGGCATCTTTCTAGATTTCTGTCAGTAGCAGCTGATTAACATGTTGTCATTCTCTGTATTATTGTTGTCCCTTTATTGCAATTAATGCCCACAGGATATAAATGACAAAATAGAAAGTGTATATACACTTCTGCTGTTTTCATGCAAAGTCTGTTAAACAAACAAGAGGAAGGGTTAAAATTAAATTGGGAGGCTATATGCTGAAGCAGCAGATGCACACCTACATGTTTTGTTCTGCAGGTGTGCTTTGAGGGCAATAACCTTTGGCAGAAAGGTGAAGAAGGTAGTTGAAAATAATAATGTCTTCAGCTGGTGCTGTTAAATTTTCTAAAGGTATTTGCCAAGACTGAAGAGATAAAAGCACACAAAGGTGTTGTGCAAAACTAAACTGTTTTATTTAAATTTACACGATGTTTTAAAAAATAGAAATTTGTGTAGCCATTCTCAACGAATTGAAATGAGTTGTTTGTTTCCTGTTAGAAAATGTGTATAAAAATCTGTGGTTTAGTGTCCAAAGTAAGAATCACAGACTCACAGAATGCTGCAGGTTGGAAGGGACCACAGTGGGTCACCGGTCCCACCTCCCTGCTCAGGCAGAATTCCCCAGAGCACAGGCACAGGGCTGTGTCCAGACAGTTCTGGAATGTTCCCTGTGAGGGAGACTCCACAGGCTCTGGCCAGGCTGTTCAGTGCTCGGGCCCTGCGCAGCAAAGAACCTACACAAACCACACACACCTACACAACCTTACTTGATAATTACTGATACTAACATGACTTGCTCATATCCAGGTGGAACTCCCTGGACACCATTCTTGCCTCTTCCTCTGTCCCATTGCTGGGCCCCAGGAGCAGAGCCTGGTCCCTCCTCTGACACCTCCTGCAGATATTTAGAGAAAAAGCCAAAATGTTGTTGTTTGCTTTTTTTTTTTTTTAGTAAAAGTAATGCTTAAAATTTAGTAAGAGTAATTTTTTTTAACATATGACATGTAACAGATACATATATATGTATATTTCAAACTTCACATGCAATACAGCTTATGTGAGAATCTGTGGAGATAGATCCCATTTTGGATCTTATAAACGCTCTACATTTCTTTTGTGTGGATTTCTCTGTGGCACTTCATATAATCATTAGTAAATCTTCTGTTGTCAGAAGTATTTTTTTGTATTTCACATTTAGAATAATGTATTGCAGACCTGGTGAATGTATATCTAGTTACATATGGTTTTTTTCTTCCTTGTAGGATTTTTCAAACTTTTAAGTATTCCAAAATTGTCTCCATATTGGAAGCTGTTCAAGCAAGTGGACACTGTTCTAAAGAGTAAGAAACACCTTTTTTCTCTTTGAGGATGCAAAAACAATCCAGTTGAGGAAGGATACACAGCTGTTTTAGCCAAGAACTTAAGATAGCATTTGTCTTATATGGTAGCTACAGGTGAATTAGGTTTCTTTTTTTACTGTTGAACTCTTACAGGTAGAATAAATTACTTGATTGCAAGTTTTTAGTTTTTTGTTTGTCAAATACTAAATTTTTGAATGCCTTTATTTAGTTACTGTATATATTGTAAAATCTTTATGCTTTGACTTTATTTAGCCAACAAAGAACTTCTAAATAAGCAGAGATTGAAAACAAGAGAAAAAATAGATTAAAATGTTGCACAGGACCTGACAGTTAAATAGTTTCAAACTCCTTTCTAATTTCTGGATGTGAAGGGGAGTTTTGCATGACAGGAGCTCTGTTTGTATGATGGGATTTCCAGTATAGAAAAAGGGAACATCTAGAGCAAGTTTTCTGTCTGTTTTGATACGACATTATCATCAGTTCACATAAATGGTAAGCAAAGATAAAGGTATTTTAGCAACTTTCCCCTAGGTATATGTTGAGTATGTGCTTGTCTCATATGAATTTTAGAAAAATACCTCTCTGCATGAAGTGTCCCTATTGCAGAGCAGAGACATTTTATTTAGCAACCTTGGAAAAAGTCTTGGGAAGTTACTGGATAGGAGGAGGATAAATGTAGCAATTTATGTACCAAATTAGTACCAGATAATTTTTTTTTCTGGAACATTGCAGGATTTGGTAGCTGCTATAACCAATTTATGTCTTCCACATATGTTACAGCATTGTTTCAAAGATGTAGGGAGAGGAAATAATTTTGTTAAAATCAACTTCTCAATGCAGTATTATATGCTATATTATCTTTTAACAAAGTTTGAAGATTGATCTGCAGTAATAGTTCTGCAAAAGTGTTAAAGACTTTGGCATCACAAAACTGTATTTAGGAAGAGAGGACTCTTTGTATTGGAAAAGGAGAATGTTTGGTGCCTTGGACCCAATAATCATGTTTTTGAAATGGCAAAACACACTGGTGTAGAATTTTAGTTCATATACAAACTTTCTGTCTGTTTTTCAATGTTAGAAGGTAGTTTTGTGTGCTTTGAGGCTTTTCCACAGTGGCCCTAGAACCCCCCCTACACATTTTCCCTTAAACTTTGTAATGTTTTGAAGCCTCTTTCAGATTAAAACAGAACCTCTTGAAACTGAGCTCCTCTACCTTCTGCCAGGCAAGGAACAGGATAAAACTGTCATGCAGGTATTCTCTCCCCAAAAGGCACTGTCAGTTCCCATTGAAGTCCACTGTCAGAGTGGAACAGCTCACTGCTGTTAAAAGACATGTACAGG
>WBNQ01017621.1:0-14884 GCA_013401375.1 Spizella passerina
TTTCACATCTTTTTGTTTTCCATTTTTGATTTCTGTAGATGAATATCTGCAATAAACCCCACAATAAGATAGCTCCAGAGGATTTGGGTGAAGCTGTCCCTGAGGTGAAGGTCCAACGCGCTCGAAGAAATGGCTGGAGCTGGCCGCTGCACCTGTTCCAGGTCCTTGCCTGGCTGCTGTTCCTGTTCTTTGCTCTGGTTGGCTTTGGGATCCTGGTTCCCCTGCTGCCCCGCCACTGGCTGCCCGCGGGTTACATCGTATCCTTGGATGGAGAGGGGAGCAGGGCTGGTACAAACTGTCCCTGGGGGTTTGTGAGCACACAGCACTTGTTGGGTAGCACAGACAGCATAGGAGAGAAGCACCTGAGCCAGAATGTTTCTCTGAACTGTCACCATCATCTTGGATATCTCCTGATTATAAAAAAAACAGTTGCTTTGAGATCCTCACTTTAGGTCACTGATGTTCTGCTTCATCACTCTCCATTAAGGTTACTGCCTTTGCCTCCAGTGCTCTTCTGCTGCCTGCTTGCTTCTGCCTGTGTGTCTCCTTTGCTTTATATTATTCTTCTACAACTGTGCTGCAGGGTTTGAGGGAAGTCATACAAAAAAGCCCCTCCTGAAACATCCTTGTGAAGGCAGCCCCACCTCTCTGTGCTGGCTGGGTGAGTCGTGCAAGGCAGCTTGGCATGCTCGTGGTTGGATGCTGGTGGGTTGTGGTGGCTCACAGTGCATCTCCTCCCTGGGCACTCTCCTGTGTTCAGGAGGAAATCTGGGAGTGGCACACAAGGTGGTGTGGTGTGAACCTCAGTGGAGAGGTCTCTTATGGGACAGTCAGGAGCAGCAGTTTAATACACAGCTAACAAAGACAGTGAAGGGTCTAGAGAAGAAGCAGCTGAGGACCCTTGGCTTGTTCAGCCTGGAGCAGCTGGGGAGTGATCCCAGTGCTCCCAGTACTCCCAGTGCCACTGTACTATCACCTGTGCCCAGGGAAGGAAATTCCTCAAGACCAGGCCTTGTTCTGAAGGGATGGGGTGTACACTTACACCATTTATACATCTGACACAGATCCCCTAAGTCTTTGATATGTTTGGGATTACTTTGCTTATTATTCTTATAGTTTTACACCTGCATGATTTAGACATTATCATAATTAGCTCAGTGGTCTTACATCTACTTAGCTTGCCCAAGTCCTTGATATTATCACAGTTCAAACCTTGTGAATTTGTCTACCAAATATCTTAATGCAGTCTAAAGTTACTCTTAATTCAACAGATTAAAATTTCCTCAAGGTTTACTTCCAGTTAATAAAGCACTAATGTCTCTTTTGTGTCAAAGGCAAATCCCCTTCCAATCTGCTTCACCAGCCATCAGAGCTCCAGTGAGCTGGACCTCTCAGAGGCTTCCTTTTTTAACTTAGTAAACTGATCTATTTTCTGTAGGTCTTAGTATGATCAATGATGTGCACATCTGAGTGTATAGAAACAATGACAAACCCTGGATCCTTTGTAGGAGCCTGCTTTAAAGGTGTGCTCCTCTTCCCTGGGATTCTAAGGAAAAGGAAAGCAAGGTAATCAATACTACTTCCTTGATGTGACCTTTTTTTTCTTGAAAGTCTGGTGCAGTGAAAGGGCATGTGCACAGCCTTTCCAAGGAGTCTGTATGGACTGAGAAACTTGGACCTATGTCAGCAGCCTGTACTTGGGCTCAGGTTCTGGTGAGTACAGGTGACTTTGGAAGATATTCTGTGCTAGGAAGGGCACTTCTGCAAGGCAGAGTAGTTCATAATGAGGAGGGATGTTCCTGTAGATTTAGTTGTCTTTTTCCAGGGATATTTACTACAAGGCAAACATCTCTATCAATGGAGCTCAGATTAATGTGCTGCAATCAGTTATATAGCAATTTCTAATTCTATGCCATAAATCTTTCATCTGTGTGGGGTTTGTGTATTAAGGATTAAAAGACATGTTAAATCCTTAACTGTGTACTTCAGTGTCCAGGAGTGTGTTTTATCTACCATTTAGTTGTTCATCTTACTGCAGTTTCAATTGATCCTGCGGATGCAAGCGTGCGAGAAAAAAACTATCTGGGGCCTCTGGCCACCTTCAACCGTAACCAGCACGCACATGTCATTGAGAACCATCACTGCCATGTCTGTGATGTGGATGTGTAAGTAGCTCTTCTTTCTCCTGCTCTGTCTTCTTCACCATTGCATTTCACCATTAGTCCTTAATGTCAGACTATAAGATATGAAATTGAGCCCCTGAACTGCTACAGTGCAAGTTAAGCTTCATGCTGTGGCAGGGTTCAGGTGGTTGGGTAGGGGCCTTCTGTCAAATGTGCACAGGGTTCTGTGTTTTATTTCATTGCTCATGTTGTGTGGAGAAGGCTGTAGTGTGCCATGTTCCCTGGGTGTTGGTGTTTCACCTATCAGTGTGTAAATAGTGTGTGTGTGTGTGTGTGCTTGTCTCTGGCTGGATGCTGCCATTAACACCAAGCTCTGTAGAATTGCTGAATGGATTCAAATAAGAATTCAACAATCTCCAAATTAAAAATCATGCAGTGCATTGAAAGGCGAATTTTGGGATTGTGGTGCAGCAGTGACAGATAAGTTTGAGAGATGAAGTACTCCTGATGCAGAAGGTTTACTTACTCACTGTTATCAGGATCTCTGCTGCTGTATCCCCCTGGGTTTGAGTCACTGAAAAGTCACAGTAATGAGCTGGTGCTGCCATGCTAATGCCACCTTTTCCTTGGCAGGAGTGCCAAGTCAAAGCACTGTGGAACTTGCAACAAGTGTGTATGTGGCTTTGATCATCACTGCAAATGGCTCAACAACTGTGTGGGAGAGAGGAATTACTGGTAAGAGCTTGGCATTGTGATAGAAGCACAACATTGCATCAATAATGTGGCTCCATCTCTTTCCAGGGTTCTCCTATGTCTCAGTCCAGTCTGTGTTTAGACATGCAGAACCACTTTTCTTTTATCCCCTGGCTGAATAGAATCAGTCATGAGAAAACTAGATGGAAAATACAAGCATAATCATTCAAATAACCAGGGATAAAGTTCCTAAACTTACAATGTTGTAGCTGAACATCTGTAAGTAAAAACAGAGAAGATAGAGTTGTTATTTGGTATTGGGAAGAGCTTACAGGATGTTAACTGAGTGTCCTTAGTGCTTCTGAAAGCTGAAGTAGGAATGGAACCATGATGGTGCTGTTCCAATTTGAAACAACCTGCATCCAGGTCATGTGCTTTCCCTACAAGACTTGCCAGTTGGCAGGAGTCACAGCAGCATATAGGGACCTCTAATCCATTCCAGGTTTGAGATAAGAATAAGGAGACTGACACTGATGCTTCTCAATTTACTTTTCTGCACTTAAACCCATGGAAAGCAAAGTGGTGTTGTTCCTGGGTGCTGTGTTACACTGATGGCTGGTGAAGCAGATAACGAAGGGATTTGCCTTTGACACAGACTACACTTCAGGTTTTGTGCAAGGGAGCTCTTTGTCTGTCCTAGATATACTCTACTGTTTTGTAACCATGGTTGCACTAAAGGGTCACAGTTTAGTCCCTCAGAGTAACAAATAATAAGTAAAGCTGTTCACCAGTATCTATCATAAGTGTAAGAAAGCCTGACAGTAATTGGAGATAGCTGTCTCTATCTCTGTTTATTAGAGGCTGGGATATTGATTTGTGTGTGTGATGTTATTGAAGGCACTGAGAGCTCTCCCTTTCCTGGCAGGCTCTTTTTGAACAGTGTGCTGTCTGCCATTCTGGGCCTGGGCCTTCTGCTGCTCGTCGCTTTCTACGTCTTTGTGGAGTTCTTCGTGGACCCCGCGGTGCTTCGCTCTGACCAGCACTTCAATGGTACTGCAGTGCTCCACATCAGCATCCTGGGGATCAGCCAGCATGTCTTGATGAGGGTTTGGATTCTGATGGCTCTTCCACTGAGGAGGAGCTCCATTCCTTACTGCTTCCATGTTATATTTCTGTTGGAGTATCTCTGCTCAGCTGGATGGAATGTCTTTCCTTACAGAGCTAATTGCTCTTCCTAAAAGCCCTGCAGACGCTGGATTTCTTAGACCTCCAGTGCACAATGGGTCTGCAGCTACTTTTGAGTTAACAGGATTTCCAACTGTAAAGTTTATTTAGAGATAATTCATACCTGGGCAATCTTCTTACCTCCAACTCTGTTTTACAGCTTTGAGGAACCACATGGACCGCTGGTTTGTGTTTCTTCCTGCATCTCCTGTTGAGACTCGGGCACCTGCCATTTTGGTGACAGCTGGGATTTTCATTCTTCTGAGCCTAGTGACCATGATCCTGCTGGGCCACCTCTTGACCTTTCACATCTATCTCTGTAGGTGTTTTGTTCCTGTCATCTATACCCTCATTTCATTTTTGTTTATCTTCTACTCATCCTGCATTCACTGAACACCCTTGTCACTAATATGCACCCATTGTGTAAAATTGGGATTTAACATTGTATTTCTGAATTCCCCCCTGTACCACGTAGGCTTATCAGTGCTTGTGTAATGTGGGGCTTGTGTTGGGCCTCTGCAGCCATGTTTAAGCTATGTTGTCCTGAAACTAAAAGCACATGGTAGGGTACTGGAGAGGCCAAGTGGGATGAACTGGTCAATCCCAGCTTGGTGCCAGCGATGGCAGCTTCAGATTAACCCCACATATGGCCTTTGTGAGTCTCCTCACAGTGCTCCCCAGTACTTCTGCTGTGTGAAAGAGCCTGTATTTTTCCCTTACCCCAGAGAAATGTGGATGCACGGAGCTGAATTTCTGATTGGAGCACTGCCATCCAGGTTAAGGTCCCTTTATGGAAATTGTGCCATATTGATACAAGAAGACTTGGAAGATGTGGAATTCAGGGAAAGAGGCCTTCAGAAAGGCTTCTCTTTAGATCTACTGCTTGTTGCTCTGGCAAGAAAGGATATTTATGTTTGTTTATGTAGAAATGGGCATCAAAAACTTTTTTCAGCCATCATCTACAATTAAGCCAATGCTTTTTGGCTGCTGATGAAAGTCATGATAGGGAAAGATCTTACATTTGCAGTGGTTGGTGATGCCAGAAGTAGGAAGGAAGGGATGTGGTTGAAGAGAAGTGAGGACAGAGGTTACAGAGGATCCTTGGATGGATTTTCAGGTTCTCAGTTAACAGACCTGCAGATGCCAACACAAACTAGGTCAGCACAAACCAGCACAGCTCCAGAAGCAAAACAGTTGCACTGCTGAAGTGTAGTGTTTGACAGGGGAGTGTTCCCAGCTGGCATGAACAGTGCACCCAGTGAGGACACTGGCCATCATTTTCTTCTACCGCCTCTTTGAGCTTGACTGAAATTTGGGCATGCTGCAATTTCACTTCCTTGGCAGAATTGACAGTTGGCTTTTCTGGGTTAATGGCACTGCCTGGAGGTTTGAAAGGTTGATCTAGCACTTTTTAAAGACAAAAGGCATAACAAAGCTCCAGGAAGGTTTCTCCTGAGTGAAAAAGGATTATTCTGTTTAATCCTAGTATTTATCCTGTCCTTGTGTGCAGCTTCCACAAGAGGGTGCTCCCTGCCTGAGATAATGACCTGCTTTGTCTGACAGACAGAAACCTCTGTGTGCTACTAGTTGTGCTCTGGGCTTGGGGGAGATTTTGCTGCTCTTGTCTTTGGGTGATTCTTTTTCCTCATTCAGAATAAATTTTGAGCCAAATTAACTTCTACTTTTGGCCTATTTTTAAATCTTTATCTTCCATCTTATGTGAAAACAGAATTGTTGCTAATGTTTTTAATGTTTTATTACATTATAATAAAGGTAGAATAAAAAGAAAAAACAGTAGGGACTATAGGAAAGCATATAGGGCTATTCACAGACTGATTATATTTTGCATGTTGTGTGTTGCAGGGTTATCTGGCCAAAAATGCAGTATTTCAACTAAATAGCTCTATTAAAATACTTTAAAAGTTACACCATAAGTATTCAGAAACCAAAAAAATCCAAATTAAAAGCGGTTAATAGGCCTTTGCTTATGAAGCAACATTCTGTTATTCAAAGAAAGCAAAGGCTGCCATTCTAGGAGCACTTTCCAGCACCCTGCACTCTCCCTGTTAAGTAATCACTTCGCTGCAGACTCACATTCATCTCTATGTTCTCTCTTCTTGGCCAAATGGATCCTGATTTTTTATTTCTTCATGAGGTGATTATGATTCCTTCATAAGGTGATGTTTATTTATTCATAAGGTGATTCTCCCCCAATTTTCTGTGAAGTAGTCCTGTGTTAAGTGCATGGTTTTGAGAGGTAAGATATCAGTAATGTAAATGTCTTCAGACAGGGGGAGGATTTCAGTCCAGCTGATCCTAGGCATCTGCTTTAACTGCTGTGCTTCTGTAAAAAGGAGGAATAACCATCAGGCTGTGCACTAAAACCCTTCAGCATCCTTTTCTGGGTTTATTCTCTAAAAATACTTAAGGTCATTACAGGAAGAACATCTGCATTTTGGACTCTTTTGGGTCTCATGAAGAAACCAAGTTGCTCAGAAGTGTCACATGCTTTTGGTCATTCATGGAAGCAGATGTGTTTTCATGGGCACCTGGAGAGCCCATAAAGTCAGGGACATGGGAACTCTGGGCACATCTGTTTGGCACGAGGCAAGCTGTGCATTTGATGCTCACTGGTTTGCTCATTAAGTGTCTCAATCACTGCAGGACACTCTGACCTGCTCCATTTCTTCTCTCCTTTTAGCACCACCTTCTGCAATACCTTCTGATTGCTCACTGAGCTGTTTGTACAGTGCAGATCTTAAACCTCTTAGACANGGGCTTGGGGGAGATTTTGCTGCTCTTGTCTTTGGGTGATTCTTTTTCCTCATTCAGAATAAATTTTGAGCCAAATTAACTTCTACTTTTGGCCTATTTTTAAATCTTTATCTTCCATCTTATGTGAAAACAGAATTGTTGCTAATGTTTTTAATGTTTTATTACATTATAATAAAGGTAGAATAAAAAGAAAAAACAGTAGGGACTATAGGAAAGCATATAGGGCTATTCACAGACTGATTATATTTTGCATGTTGTGTGTTGCAGGGTTATCTGGCCAAAAATGCAGTATTTCAACTAAATAGCTCTATTAAAATACTTTAAAAGTTACACCATAAGTATTCAGAAACCAAAAAAATCCAAATTAAAAGCGGTTAATAGGCCTTTGCTTATGAAGCAACATTCTGTTATTCAAAGAAAGCAAAGGCTGCCATTCTAGGAGCACTTTCCAGCACCCTGCACTCTCCCTGTTAAGTAATCACTTCGCTGCAGACTCACATTCATCTCTGTGTTCTCTCTTAGCCAAATGGATCCTGATTTTTTATTTCTTCATGAGGTGATTATGATTCCTTCATAAGGTGATGTTTATTTATTCATAAGGTGATTCTCCCCCAATTTTCTGTGAAGTAGTCCTGTGTTAAGTGCATGGTTTTGAGAGGTAAGATATCAGTAATGTAAATGTCTTCAGACAGGGGGAGGATTTCAGTCCAGCTGATCCTAGGCATCTGCTTTAACTGCTGTGCTTCTGTAAAAAGGAGGAATAACCATCAGGCTGTGCACTAAAACCCTTCAGCATCCTTTTCTGGGTTTATTCTCTAAAAATACTTAAGGTCATTACAGGAAGAACATCTGCATTTTGGACTCTTTTGGGTCTCATGAAGAAACCAAGTTGCTCAGAAGTGTCACATGCTTTTGGTCATTCATGGAAGCAGATGTGTTTGCATGGGCACCTGGAGAGCTCATAAAGTCAGGGACATGGGAACTCTGGGCACATCTGTTTGGCACGAGGCAAGCTGTGCATTTGATGCTCACTGGTTTGCTCATTAAGTGTCTCAATCACTGCAGGACACTCTGACCTGCTCCATTTCTTCTCTCCTTTTAGCACCACCTTCTGCAATACCTTCTGATTGCTCACTGAGCTGTTTGTACAGTGCAGATCTTAAACCTCTTAGACAGGAATAATGGTTTTGCCCTGAAATGAACTGAACAAATGACTACAGTATAGAAGGCTGTACCATTCTAGGACACTTTACAGTAGCAGGACTATAAGAAAGCATTGTGATGGTGACAATAAAGGATATAGTAGGATGTACAGAGCACAGCTGCTTTTGGCTTGGATTATCAGTTTCTTCATGTTTATAGTTACTATTTGATGGTATAGTTACCCAGCCTGTTTGTGTAAGTGCAGTCAGGGAGGGGCCTTTCCTGTGCTGACAGGTCTCTTTCTTCCCTTTCAGTGTGGCACAAGCTGACTACGTATGAGTACATCCTGCAGCAGCGTCCCCAGCAGCAGCCAGACAAGGTAGACAAGAAACAGGAGTCCTGTTCCTCCCAAGTGAGACCCAGTCAGGTACTCATCCTACTTTCAGCCCATTTCCCAAAAACAGCCTTGTTTGTTTGCTGTGTAAACTTTGCTTCACTTTCTTGTGCTCCATATTTTAAAGGCAGTTGCCGGAGATAAGACTTGGTACTTTGATGGAGTTGAGTAGGATGTGAAAGAGTTCAAGGCCTGTAATTCCATGAACACTTTAGGTATAAGCAAGCAGTGCTTTCAAAGGAATCAATCCCACCCACTCTCTTCCACCACCACTTGTTTTGGGCCCTGCACTATCTCCTCTCTTCTGCCAGCACAGCTGTTCATTAGGACAGGGTGGGGGAACTCATCTGAGTAACAATAAACTTTATTAGAAAAACAGTTGAGCTGGCCCAGCTCCCTCCCATTTGGTTCACCAAGCAGTCACATAAATGCCTGGCTCAGCACAAAGGAAGGTGACTGAGGAGTGGGAAGAATCCTTTCCCTGAAAAGGACAGGACCATCTGTTTGGGTGGCACTGCACATCCTGGGGCCTTGTGTCATGGCTTCAAATGAGACAGGCTCTAGGGCTGGGGAAACTGGGGCTAATCACTGAGCAGCAGTAATTTAACCATCTTAAAAGTGAAAAGGACACCAGTTTTGCAGAATTGACCCAGATATCTGCTTTTCTTTGAAATGAGTCTGTATAATGATAAGGGTCCTTGTTATTAGCATGATGTTGATCTATATCTCTGTAAAAAGAGTTCTACAATCTCTTAAATGCTGTTAGACTCTGCTGAGGCAAGTATATCAGGCTCTGAATTGAGAGGTTCAGTGTAATTTATTTTGATACAAGGCAAAATAAATTATTGGATTAACTTAAATTTTGACTGGACACAGTCTATACTGACTTCAGCAGGGGCTTGAACTAGAAATTTCCAAAAATTCTTCCTAATCTAGATTATTCTGTGATTCTCAGTCATGTGTAATTTTTCATTTTATGCAAGTAAGTTATCTACTATACAAACAGTTTTGTATTTCATAAGAAATTAATTAAATACAAGCTCCATCCAAGTATTCTCTGTAGAGATACTGGGATGTCTCCAGATTCATCCATAGTTCTTCCCTATCAAAGCAAAGGGGAAAGTGAGCTCATTCACTTTTCTATAATATGAAGTCCCTAGCTTTCCATATATATTTTTTTACTGTTTTGGAAAAGTTGAACTTTCAGTTTAAACAGAGGTTTCCATAACAACAAAAATATTTGGCACTTTGTTTCACAGAGCTTTGCTTACTATGAAGATTAAAACAATAATAAAGCATTAGCTCTAATAATCTAGTTATTCAGTTTTAGTTGATACTGAAAATGTATTTGAACAGGGGTGGACTTTATGTGTGTGTGCACTTTTGGGATGTTGGCATTCTCCTGTCCTGTGTTGTTCTCCTGTCTGCACTGGTTGTTATCTAGATATGTGTGAATATGGTTAATTTGAAGCAGCAAGCCTGGAAGGAGCAGGGTGAAAAGGAGTTTGATGTTTCAGAACTGCATTTAGGACCTTGGGGAACAAGAAGGACTGGATGATGCCCAGTAACATTGTTAAGAAAAATGTTAACCCACTAGATTTTCCTTGTTTCTTACATAGCAACCAGAGATAAACACAAACAAACAGATTGGAGTAGGAGGACACCAAGTGACTTGCCTTTTGTAAGCTGTGTTGAATACAGCCTTCTTTAGCTTGAACACTGCAACCCTTTGTAATTGATCCAACATGTTGTAAGCATAAAATGGAAATCATCCTCTTCCCACTTTTGTCTGAACTGCTCATTCATTTTAGGGACTAAGAAGAAACATGCATTTCCCCTTTAATGCTTGTTTTTGAGCCTTATTCAAGCTTGGCTGTTGGTTTTGGCTTCAGTTTTCCATGTTGGTCTGTGGTTAAGTCTTCAGCTATGTTCAAGTTAAAGGATTCTTGTTCAGGATAAAGGATTCTTATGTACTTGTAGGATCTACAAAATAAGAGCCCTAATTTTGCACATTTAAGTGGTTCAGGTGTCACAAAAAATGCAGAACAGTTGGGCACATTGAGCCTTTGCTTCTATTACCATACCTAAAGCAGGATGTGCAAGTAACCATTTTTTCTGCAGTCATTTGCAGTCCAAAGAAATATAAACTAAACCAAACCCTATGCTTTAATGCATAATTGCATTCATGCCAGGGAGCTGGCTTTCATATGAGGCCAGCTGGGATGTGATTCTTCTCACATTCCTAAAGCTTTGAACTTGCTTTGGAAACTGATTCAGGTTGGTGGGGTTTCATTTTAAATACTAAACACAGATTTTACTCAGCTTCCCTTACACTTTCAGAATTGTTTCTTTCTTCCAATATTGATGAAACACAAACTTAGTCTTCACTCTCAGCCTCAACACTTGCAACGGACTCACCTTCCTTGGGACAAGAACTCTTTTTTTCCTGTTCAGTTGTGCTTCCCCTCCAGGCAGGACACTTCTGACCCAGGAAGGATTCTGATTCTCCTGCTAAATGCCTGGGAGCAGAGGGAGGCTTGGGCTCTGTGCTGTGGCTGTAGCTTGTGTCACACTCTGAGAGAACATTGTATTTTCTACTGATTGAGTCTCATTTGTTTTCATAGTCAGCTCTAATGCTTTACTTTCATTTATGTAGCTGGTTTGGGTCTACATTATTTATAGAAGGCTGAAATGAACAAAATGGATTTTAAAAGGCTCTTTCATTCCCTGCTTGGAAAGAAATTGTCCACATTATTCTCAAGATGAATCATTTATTAAGCTCCCTTGAAATGCCAGTCCTGCAGTCCTGTTTATGTGCTGTGGACAGTGAGTCCTGATTGTTTTCAGTTGTTCTGTGCAGGGGGATGTCTCCTGCTGCAGCTCATGTCAGCCATGAGCTGCTTCCCTCTGAAAAGACCTGCATATCCTCCTTGTACACTCACAGTGACACGAGACTGTGTCTGGTCTCCTTCCCTTGTGACTCAGGTGCATGAGGCCTGAATGTAAATCTTGATTGTAAATGTCCCAAGGAGCTTTGAGGAGACATTGTGCACACTTTGTTTTCAGTTGGTGATGAGTGATGATGTGACTTCAGTTACAAGTTCCAATTGAAATACATGTAGTAAATTTCTGCAGATTATTAATCTTGCATTTGGATAAATTTTTAAATCAGAAAGGCATGGTTTTGATTTCTAAACCAATTCCCTTTAGATTTTATGTTACCGTGTACAAAATAGCTGATTTTTTTTTTCTCCTTTTATTTGCCTTTTTATTCCTAACATCTGAAATGATTTTTTGGCTGTCACTGAATGTGCAGCTCCATGGATTCTTTTCCAGTTCAGAGACTGTTGCTCTGTATATAAAGTTTAAACTGCTTTTCCCACATGCTTCACTGTCCATCTTTACCTCTAGCAATATTGATTTTTTGTGCCATTTTAGCACCCTGTAATTCAATATTGCAAAGATCTTCCGCAGCTCTTTGCGGCTGGCTTTCATTTTTAATGCCTGACATCAGGGAGTGTCATCACCAGGCTTCTCACTGCTCTGCTCTTTTGTTGATTGTTTATGAATTTGTTCAAGTGCAGAGGCCCTGGATCTCTCAGGAGCTCATTTGTGCCGTGTCCAACTTTGACTTCATTTTCTCAAATTTGCTGATCAGGCTCTTCAGAAAAAAAGGTCTTCATGAGCTTGTTTTAGCTATTTTTGAAGCTAATGCCTATCACAGTTTAAATCCTTCCATCTTAACTTAAAAGTTACTTTAAAATATCTTTGTAATCACTGCACAGTTAAACACTTATGAAGAAGTTCTCTTGATGATTATTCAAGTTTAAAGGCAGCTGATAAGTGGTGCCCAGGTCCTTCTGAGCATGGTTTATCCTTTTTTGATAACAGGGCTTCATACTCTTCATCACTTGGTACTCTGACCATCCTAACTGGGTGCTTTTGAGGGAGAACTGGGGTCCTTTCCTGCAATGCAGCACTTGGATTTAGGAAACTTATAATGTTTCTGAAAATATGCAGTTTTCAAGTTCAGCTGTCATTACTCTGAGCTCATCCATACCTGAGGCAAATAAACAATATATCACACTCATTTTTAAAAATCAGCAGGTCTTAACCATACAGGGTTTTTCCTGTATATTTCATGCTTCCATTCTCCTCACCTCCATTTTGCATTTAAAAGACATTTTTTGCATTCACTGCAGAGCTCCTCTGATTGGACTGTGTAACTAATGGAAGCTTTAAGTGGTATTTTGAATGTGCTCCCAAGAAATGACTAAGCTGATGTCTGTAAGTGTGATTTGGTTTTGAATCATATAAAATACTGACTGGACTAAACAAATTAATCAAAGACTTCTAACTGTGCCAATCTTGGGTTTTTCATCTTCTTAAGCCGCAGTTTCCTGCTGTGCTACCAATAGGGACAAAAAATATCTGGCATAAGGAGAAAGAGTACATCTGTAATGAAAATCCCTCTTCTCCTCTCTGTGTTTGTATTGGTCTGAAGATGTTGTTTGTTTTGTTTTTTCCAGGAAGCAGATTTATTGTCAGGTAATCCTGGCTATACAGACCCTGGAATTCGAGAAGAGGAATTCTCAGCAGTAACTGCAGGGAAAAGGTGAGAAAAGACAAGGAAAAGATTCTCCATGTGTGGTGAATGGGAAATTGCTGTCAAGGTCACTGATGGGCCCTAAGACAAAAGTACTTAGAAGGAAAGGGAGCACCAGTGTTTTGAGCAAGGCATGGTGAAATCTTTGAGTTTCAGGAGGGTAGATACCTTCAGGAATACTTTCCTTCCCTCTCCTATCTTTCCTAGACTATTCTATTTAGGCTGTTTTATATTAAATATTTTATAGCAAACTAGTTTCTATTAATTGTTTTATATTAAAATTATTTTAAGGCTGGCTGATTTCTCCTGTAACTCCTCTATTGAGCTCATTATAATTACATGACTTCAGGTTGTGAAGAAACGCATCGCAACAGTTACAAATTTATAACACAGGCAAGCACTCATGGGAAAACAGAATCCTTGTCTCTAAATTAGTCCTTTCCTGTTAACTTATGTCTCTGGGGATTTCCTTCCTATTTTGCACAATTATGCAGAAGTTCCCCTGCAGTTTTGCTGGGAATGCTGTGTAAGGCAGGGGAGGCTGTGATCAGCCTGATCTGTGTGTGCAGGCAAAGAGGGCATCAGACTTAAGTCCTGCCTTAGGGAATCACCTTGTGTGTCTGCTGTGTTTTTAGCTTTCCAAAGCTCTATGTCCATAACCAAGAAGGTGACCCCAAGCACAGCTCATCCCCTGAGTCCCCATCTCTTCAGTCTGTGGCCCCTTCTCAGGTAAGGAGGCTTTGGCACACACCAAACCTGCTGCTGACAACCCACCCAGGTGCTCAGGCATGCTCACTCTAGAGCAGGCTGTGCTTACCCTGCTCACACAGGCTCTGCCTCCCCTCAGTGAGTGTGCAGGTGTGGCTGTGCCCTGCAGTCACCAAATCCAGGTGATGTTCTCCTGTCCCTGCTCAGAGGCACGATCAGAGATATCCTCCAGTCCCCTCATAAGCTCACAGCTGTAACACAGCTGTAATCCAGTGCCTTGCTGCCCCAGTGCAGCTCAGTGACTCTGACTGTGCTGCTTTATTGATGTAAGAAGCTCTGCATGTTTCTGTACAGCAAAATGTTCAAATAAAGCAGTTTCCCAGGGAAAGATGGTGTGTGTGGATGTGGAGCTGGAGTGTATGGAACAGCTCTCCAAAGTCTCAGACTGGGCTCCTGATATTCAGGTATCTGCATCCAGATGCTCTCAGCTCTTGCTCAGATGGCAGGTGGTAGTGCCTTTCCTCTTTCCTCCAAGCTTATTAGTCAGTCTTGCCATCTAGATGGTAAGAAAAATTTGTTTTTATCTATACTGTGTTTGGGACAAGGACTGTCCCTTTCTTGGGACATCCTGTGATGTGTGAGTTTTGGTTCCCTCTTCTAGTTTGGCTTTACAAATGCGAGTGACCAGTGTCTCATACAACCCCCAGCTCTATGAGACAACAGCTTCAAGCTACCTACACAGAAAGTCACTGTATGCAGATAATGTGGAGATGTGTGTTCATTAAATCTCTCTTCTCTGTTACTGCTTTGTTGTATCTCAGTTTTTAATAGTAAAATATTCTTGGACTTTGGTTATACCTGGTGCTTGTTATTCAAAGTAGGAAGAATTAAAAAGAGGTAACAAGTAAAAAAAGTCTCCTTACTTTGGGCTGGTGAAGTGACTTCCCTTCTCTTGGGCTACTTGCTTTCACAGCAACAGAAGAAAAGAAGAAAGAAAGTGCAGAAAGCTTCTTCCTCAGCAATGGACAGTGGATCTAAAGCACATGCTACACCTCAGCTCTCCCTCCCAGATCGCCCATCAGGTGAGAGTGCACCAGTCAGCTCCTCTGCTGAATCTTGCATAAATATATGCATGATTTGCTTAAACACTAGTGCATCAGCCAGAGCAGAGTTCCTGGGCTTGTTGATGTCTTTGTGGGGCTGAGGGATCTCTCTCTC
>WBNQ01017622.1:0-10840 GCA_013401375.1 Spizella passerina
ATAAAATTTAGTTTCTATTGCTGGAAAATTCAACAGTTATTATTACAAAAGTCTTCCTCTTCCAAGAAATTATTGCAAGTGGTAAAACACAAATTAATACCTTGAAAACTTCAGTTTATTTCTACTGTAAATCAGTCCTATTTAACAAAAAGGAGTAACAACTGTTAACTTATCGTGTAGAGTTCAATGACAAAGTTTTTCCTGTCCTGTGAAAAATGACACCATTTCAAAATGTTTCCTGTTTCACATTAGGAAGAACTTAAGCTCTCTCACGGTTTTTGATGAAAAACATGAGATGAAGAGACCATTAAACAACTGAGTTCAGAACAACCCTTCTGTCTAAATGTCTGAACCACTTACCTACTTGGGTTTCTTATTATGGTCAGGCAGGGTCCTGTAAATTTTCCCTGATTTTCTGAAAAAACCTTTTAAACCTTTTTGATGTTTCAACAAATATTTCTTTTAAGGAATCAAACTGCCACCTAGAAATGTTTTTGTCAGCTTCTGTGATGTGGTAACTAGTAACAGGACAAACAACATTTCTGTGTGATTCTCTAAGCCTCAGCATCCTTAGCAGGCATAGGTTAGGAGAAATTAACTATTTTAGCAAACACACAGGAAAACATTTCATGAAATATCTTTACAGATACCTCAGCAATTTTTTTCACTTGTATTTCTTACAGAGTTTTAAGGGAAAGGTAGTCTTGTAAATAACCTTTCAGACTATACACAAAACCATCTATAACTGAGGGTTGTGCTACAGAGAAAATGTTTACTTGAGAAATACAGCTCTGCATGACTACAAAGGTAATAAACAACTGAGAGAAAAACAGGATGCCTCTGTACCAGGGGAAGGGATTTTTA
The DNA here is from genome assembly GCA_013401375.1 of Spizella passerina. Lineage (NCBI taxonomy): Eukaryota > Metazoa > Chordata > Aves > Passeriformes > Passerellidae > Spizella > Spizella passerina. The sequence continues at coordinate 865 of WBNQ01017622.1, forward strand.
TCCCAGTAAAAATTAAACCTATTTAGTTACTACAAGCAATTGGAAGCGAACAAACATTCATCACATAGCAGATGTTCAGCAGATCTTGCGTAGTTCCTTAGGAACCACTAAATCAGCTTTTCCAGGTCTGTCTGTCAGGCTCAACACAATCAGCCTGCATGCAGCATCTGAAACATTCATGCAAGCCATGCAACACGCTCCAGCCCATGGCTGCAGGTGCCCAGAAGATGCACTGAGAAAAGCTCTGTGAAACTCAGGGTTACCTGTAGTACCAAGCAACAGAACCAACAGGAAGCAACTAAATCAAACACTGGTTTTGCCCCATCTCCATGTAGTAACAGAAATTCAAACATTATGGGAAATCCTAATTTCTGTACTTTCTAAATGCTTGTGTCAAGCATCCAGAATCACTGTGAAATTTCTGGTAAGTGAATAACTCGCTACTTGAGAGCAGTTTCAGCTTTTGGATTTTACTGTGGTGTGTAAAATAATAAAGATTAAATGACTCTGTTTGAATAGGAATCAGGAATACAACTAAAAAAAATCCCATGAGCTTTATACTAATAAGACAGACTCCTAAGTGAACATGTTACATCTAAGGGCTATTCTCACTTAATGCTTTCTTTATTATGAGAAAGTTTATAGGCTAACCTCAGGAATTATATTTATTTTTAGGAACTACTATATAAGTACTGCTTCTCTATCACTACCTATTAAGAAGAAACAACTTCTTAATGGTTTGCTGATTTAGTTGACACAAAATCAGCGCTTTAATTTAAAACCTACACTCATTTGCTAAACTTCATTAAATAATTTCAAAATATCACATAGAACACTACTGCAGAACCCACAGTAGAAAAAAAAGCAGCCTACAATTTCAAAAAACCAAATCTGCCATGGCATTTACGATAACATGATTCCATTTATTTTCTTATTAGCAACAGAGAGAGGAAGGGAAAGGAATGGGAAGAAAAGGAAATAAAGAAGAATAAAAAGGAGAAAAAATGGAAATATTCCCACTATAAGTCATACTAGCAATATCCAAACAATAGAAAAGATAAGCACTAGTCACACAGCAAAAAAACTAAAAGTGTTGAAGAAAACAAAAAAATGCACTTCAGTGCAAACTTAAAAGCATTTCAGCTGCATCATTTAAAAGATGGTAAGTGCTCTCCATGAATGGCATGGGCTATGATATGACATGAGGCACAGTACAGAACTACATATAAAATCCATGCACCATACTTACAAATATAAGTGATTCAGTAAGCGCAGAAATTAGAAAAATAGCCAAGGTTCAGCCTTGATTAATCTCCAGTTTTTCACCAGGAAAAAGAAATCAAAATCAAACCCTTTACATGACATGATGACTAAACTTTATTCTAGTAATTCCCTAGTAACTGCAAAAAATTTGCTGCAATGCTTCCCTAGTTAAGAAATACTGCTCTTGCACTTCTAACAAGTATGCAACTTCTTCAAAAACACATTGGCTTGCAATTCTGGAGCATATTGTCACTTTTTTACTGGCTCATCTTCAAAAAAGAAGGGAACCATTGCAGAAGATGAAATGAAATTTTAACAATGGTGCAGTTATAAGCAACCCAATACTGGCTTGCCTGTTACAACTGCCCATTAAAACACAAACCTTGATACCATCAGCAAGGCAAATGAATTAGCAAAGAAATCAGCTTATTAAAATCACATCCAAATAAAATCTATCAACACACATCTCAGTGTATCAAGGATGCATCTATTTCCTTTCAACACTTCTAACAGAAGACAGTAACTCAGGATCATATTACAATACAAAGGGCTTTCTTAGACTTATCTACCCTGTACAAAATAATCATATAGCTTTCAGGATAATGAACATGATTTTTCATCTACCAACAAAATTAATATGGGATTCTACTTTGGCTTCTACAGACAAAGCACTGAAGTCCATGCAACAGCAATTCTAGTACAGTTTGCTTATTTAGACAAAATGGAAACTAGCTTCATAGAACTCCAGTAAAACATGAGGAGACAGAGTAGAAAAAGAAAATAGAAAAAAAGACAATAAAAGATTGCAGAATAATGCAGAATTATGTTTCTGTTTCATATGCAGGTGAGAACAGTGAATTGTGGACTCAAGAGGCTTTCCCTGTGTAAAAAGCTGTAAAAACATAAGCAAGGATGAAGGGATTTTGCTCTTTGCTTTTCTATACTCAAGCCATAATTCAAATTGTACAGCAAAATTACAGATGACTTATTGATTTTTTATTTCTATTTAACAAATTTTCAACTTTAATTTTGTCAGGATAACATACTTGCCAGTCAGCATAAGTATTACAAAAAAAATTCCAAGAAAAGACCTTTCAGAGATCAAGCATGTCCCGGTATTAAAATTTCTGAATGACATTAATGGCATTTAAGAAGGAGAGTCTCAAATCTGCCTTTAAAAGCAAAGGCAGATGTAGGTAGAAAAGACTCCAAAACTAAAATTCTCAAGCTGAAAGAACTTAACATAGGAAGTACTACTGGCTACTAAGCACTAATAACTTGTAAGTACCACCTGCTATTAGATGAGTGGGAAATGGGTAGAGCATTCCTTGTTGCACAGATGTGATGAATTGTTTGGTTTTAACTCAATGAAATAGTTTTAACTCTCAATGAAATGATATATCATGTTGCTACTTTGGAGTGACTAGAAAAATCATTGTAAAGTTTTCATTAACACATGATTTACAAGCCATAGGAAATAAACGAAAATGCTGTTGGCTCTTTCACTTAACCAGCTACACACAACTTACCCTTGAGCACAAACTTGCTTTTTGCTAAGAAACAGACTTACAAAAACTTCCTCATAATTTAGGCTCTCATCTAAAAAAAAATAAAATCAGTTGCTACAGAGATTGCTCACTTAAAAAAAAAAAGTCAACAAAGCCAATCCTTGTCTATCTTAATCTACAGGCGCTCTGAAATAACACAGAAACATGTACTGCTAAAAGCTGGACTACTTTGCCAGGACTGGAATGTTTAAATATTCTATGTTCATTCTCCCAACATTTGAGTGAAGGGAGATCCTCCTTTAAGTTCTGTCTCACCAAGGCCAAAATAAACAGCGACTTTTGATCAGTAGATAGGTCGGTTTCTGTGCCCAAATCCCATGAACTGGCTCCAGGGGGGATTTTGGGAGTCCAGAAGGCAGTATGACCTTGTTTCTTTCACAGAAGTGTCATATGCAAACACAGAGGAGAGGCAAGAACTTGTGCCTACAAGAGGAAGAGCTTCCATTTCAGGTGTGCGCTCTTCTGGAGGTGAGCGGCGGGCTCACTAAAGAATGGATGGATGAATTTCCTGTGACCTGAGCTAGCACTTCAGGGAGGTTTTGAAGCATTCCAATACCACCCATAAGAACTTTGCATAAGGACATTAATACTGACGACAAAGTAGATTTTTCAAAGACTACGAGTAATTACAACAGCTTTATCCCAACCCCTTCAGTTAGTGCTCCTGCCTGAACTACTGCGCTACGACTGAAAGACAGGAGGCACAAATAATCCACAAAGACCTGCGCCTTCCCAGATCACCATTCAATCTCTTCTGGCATTCATTATCTACTGTTCTCACGCTTGCAGATCCTCAGTTTGGAAAGCACTGCTGTACGGCCGGGAAGGGGGCTCCGCTGCCACCCGCCCCCGGAAAGCGGCACAGCCCCGGCAGACCCGACCGGCTGCCCCCGGCGGGGCTGCGGGCAGCCCACGGCAGCGCCGACCCCGCTCTGCCGGGAGGACCAGGAAGCGAGCGCGGAGCTGCTGCCGGCCGCCCTGCCCCAACACCGGCCCGGCCCGCGGGGACACCCCGCTCCCCGGCCGGCGGGGGCAGCGGGGCGGCCCGGCCGGGGCGGCCCCCTCCCCCGCGTTACCTTCCCGGTACTTCTTGCGCAGCCGTCGGTGGACGCTCTTCACCACCCCCGACAGCTTCTCCTGCTCCAGCTTCCGCTCCTGCTCCGGGGGTGGCGGCGGGGCGGCAGCGGCCCCGCCGGGCCGGGGCTGGAGCCGGAGCTGCGGAGCGGCCTCCATGGTGTTCCCGCTGCTCGCCGCGCACCGCCCGGCCCAGGGGGAGGCGCGCGCCGGGCCGGGGCTGCGCCGGGCGGGCATGCGCGCTCCTCCCCCGCCGCGCGGGCCGCCGGGACATGGAGTCCGCGCGCGCGCCCGCCGCCACGTGGCCGCGCCCCGCGCTCCCGTGTGCGATCGGCGCCGCGCTGCGCTGGCTGCGGCCCGGGCTGGCTGAGGGGTTATTGCCCACTGAGCTTCCCTTCCGCACGTCTGGAGCGGGGCTCTCCGCCGAGCCGAGCAAAACAGTGAGGCGGGAAACACAGCGAGCGTCCGGGGCAGTGCGCCTTCCCCTGTAGCTGTGTGCATCACCACGGCTGGCGGCCTCCCCGAGAGACCCCCGAGAGAGCCGGCCCGGAGCCCCTTCCCCACCTACCAACGACCTTGCGTGGGAAAAATGCGTATTTTATGATTGGCTTTTCGCAAATATTAAAACGAATATTGTATGTGTTGTGTTAGAAAGTAATGCTGTATTAATTCTCTTAAATAGTGTGTTAAATATAGGTTTAAGTCATAAAAATATATTAAAAGAGAAACTATGTTATGTAAGATACTTTTTTTAAAGAAAAGACTTGCAGCGAGATAGCAGCCACAGGACACTTAAATCTTTCAGAGAAAAAGAATTTATTGCTCTCTCATCAGAAGAAACGAACTTCCCACCTCGAAGGTGCTGTTAATTTCAGAAGAAGAAGTTGACGATTACCTGACAAAATCCTGTGTTTGAATGGAATTTATGCATCATGTATGAAGTGTATGAATATGCAACAGGCTATTGTTTTTAAGGGTTAATCCTTTGTTAACGAGGGTCATTTTCTGGGCTCGTGCTGCCCAGAAAAAGCTACCCGGACGTCTGTAATTCTTTGTCGTCTCTATTGTCTCATATTGTCCTAATTCAAATTGTCCAAATTATTATTACTCTAATTGTATTACTATTTTTATAACCATTTTATTACTATTAAACTTTTAAAATTGTAAAGACAAGTGATTGCCGTTTTTCACATTGCAGAAAAAACCTGAATTCAGAACATACTCGAACAAACCTGGGCGGCTTGGTGGCCGTGGTGTGGGCGCTTGAAGAGCACAAGTTTTGTTCAGCTTTTTTATGTGTTCATGGAGCTGCTGGGCTCTTTCTCTTTGCAGCCCAGTTTCTGCCGTGCCTTTGGGTGGAAAGGCGCTGCCGGAGCAGGAGCAGCACCTGCAGCCAGCAGGACTGCCCCTCACAGCGGGCACCTCTGGCTGCTGCTCTCTGTGCCCGGCCGCTGCCTCTCCCCAAACCCAAAGCACTTCAGTTCTCCCTGTTAGTAACTGTTGGAAGTAGATAGACAAAACCAGTCCTTACGAGATCATGGCAGGGAAATATGGTGTGAAGCTGCTTGTTTGACATGACCAGAAGCCACTAATTGTCTTCTTTGAAGATGTTAAAAAACATGAAGGGGGAAGGGCTACAATAAATCTGTGACAAATCTGACGGTAGGATTGAGATTTCACCCTGATGAGAAGTCTGTGACACACAACTTTGTGCAGTGGGATGTATAACAAGTTTCTATCAGCACCATGATGGTCCTGCCAGAAAAAAAATTACAGCCAATCGCAGAACACAGTGGTTTTCTGCTTTTCTGATAAAATTCTTTTGAAGGTGCAATTATCAAGGCAAAACTCTAATGTCCAAAGAGAAGGTTTGCATTGTTACTGATTGCAAATTCACCCCTTGTTCACTCACTCTGAGTGAGGTACACAAATTCTGATTTCACCCATCACCTTGAAGTGCCCGTGTAATGCTCAAAGGTCCAACTTTTTCTGTGCTGATATTTTTTCTAGAGTGTTTAAACAACTTCTTTATACTTTGGATCTTTCATCACTATGTGTTATGTATTTTATTGTAAGAGTATTTCCATTTTGTTTTGTTGGGTGGTTTGTTTTATTTCTTCAAAATACGGGAGAATAATGGAAGAAGAATTTAAATTTTTGCTACTAATATCAGCAATAAGAAAGAAAAAAACAATGTAGTGACTGAGTTTTTCCTTTAGTTACGTTTTCCTTCCTAAGTTCTGAAACTGAAATAAGTGATCATGTGTTAATGAAAAAAACATACCACTATATATTAATTTTACTTTGCATCCAAAAGTCATTTTCTAGTGTGGATTATTGAATTCCATACCAGACTAGTTCAGGAAGTTAAATCTGAATCAGAAATAAAACTTTATGCTGGGGTTAATTATATCTTTCTGGAATACTTTTTTTTCTAGTTTCCTATGCAAGTCCACCTAAAAAGGATTAAGATGGTGTAAAAAGAGATTACATTGATAATTACTGGGACAGGGAGCCTATATTGTGGTTAAAGTTCTTTACATTTTTCCATTGTGTAGGATTTGGGGAAGCACAGGCTGAGGAGGAAAAGCATGAGCCAGTGTACTGTGTGTGGCATCATACTAGGAGAGCACTGAGGGAGGCATCTTGAAAGAGAAGGAGTATCAGAGTGACAGAAGAGAGATGGAGGCATTTGGAGGATGCCTGAAAAATATTGCTGCGGCATCAGCACTCCCAGTCATGAGCCTCCAGACTTGGAATGTAGATTACACAGTCAAAATATGAGTGTGAGTGTGTGTGATTTGGAGAATTGGAAATCTACTTGTAGAATTGGAAAACTGGGGTGAAATTATGCTTATGTGAAATACACTCTCAGAATAATAAGTTATTATTGAAATTATGTTATCACTATTGTTTTTTAGTTCTCAGGGTTTCTTTCTAAAACTAGCAAAGTGGGTTTAAACACAAAATAGTTTTATCATAATGAAGTAACACAGAAGTTTAGTTTCAATAAGCAAATAGGGAGCATTTATCAGATGTCAAGTCTTTCCAGCCATGACAATTAAAGAATATTTGATGAGGAGGCATTACAGTCACAAGACAGACAAATATTTTCCCTGGAATATGTGATGGTGCTTCCCCGGAGTATTGCATGGAAATATTGGTGGGCAAAGGAGTGGGCAATTAAAGCAGGACTGGTTCTCTAAGACCTGATGGAACTGATGTCCCAGTGCTCTGTCAGGGTGGAGAAAAAAACATGTGTGATCTATACATTTCTTGAACACATTACAGGAAGACTCAAGGAACAAATTAAGATGAACATGAATAAATGTATTTGTCCCTGAGGCATAAGAATAGAATGAGCAAGAAGGATGCATGCATTACTCCAAGGAGATAAAAGCAATAAACTACTCATGTCCTGATAGAGGTGATGGAGTTTCACTCTCTGGGAAAGAAGGGTTTTGAGCAGCTGGACTTACTATCTTGAACATAGAAAATGGATTAACAATCCTCTGTGTGTTAGTTACTTTCTTAATAAATAAATTAATTTTAAAAGCCAATTTAGGGAAAAGTCGTTTCTTTTGACATTTCTGAAATATTTTAATGCCTATCACTTTTCATGAATAACATTGGAATCAAAAGTCTTGGTTCAAAGACTAGGAGGAGGAATAATGACAGCGCTTTCCAGTACTTGTGTGGCTGGAATGTTCACAGAGGATGTGGGAAAACCAGTTTACATCTCTGCTCTGCCCACAGGGATCTGTACCCACATTTTCACCATGAGACTATATGAAGTGGAAGTGCTCTCCCTTCCTGAGGGAAGGGTGAAAGTAGCCTATATTTTCGGTCTTTCTCCCAGTGAAATTGAGGAGGAAAAGTAACATGGAAACTTTATGAGCGGTGAATCAGCAGTGCTTTGCTTCCATCTTTTTCAGTGGCAGTTTTGACAATCAAGTCTTCCCAGCCTCTTCTGTCCAGTGTGATGACATCATCATAAGAGTCTCTAATGCAATGTAATCTGCAAAAATATTACTGAAAGCATGTAATTGTTTTAATGGAACACTGAAACATGGTGTGATTTAAAAGGAATAAAATGTTCTTTGTTAGATGTGGAAATGGTTTTGCTATGTGTATCTGAATGGCAGACAGGCAGCAGTAGAATGTTTGGGTTGAAATTAAGATTTTCTTCTTCATTAACTGTGGAGTCTTGTAAGCCATGAAAATAACTTAATTTGGTTTAAAAAGTGGGAGTCCCATCCCTGAATTTGCACTGATGCAGTTATTTAGAGTTGGTCCATTATTGCATTCTCCAGACTACACACTGCAGTAATTTAGTAATTAAGTTACATAGTAATTAAAACTGCTACCCCATAACAATAATTTTATAACTACAGATCTTGGATTCCATTTCTGGAGACTGACACCTTTAAAAGTAAGTACACATCAGTATTCCCTTTACTTAGTACCCTGTGTATTTTATTGGAAAAAAATACATTGATACGTGATATTGACTTTGGTTTGCATGTGAAGTCCCAATATTTACATAAATAAACATTTTGCTTTGGAAAGCAGAGGATTTTTCTACTGCAGGACACATTAAAGTTGCTCCTCAAGTGGATAGAGACACCCGGCTTGTAGAAGGGTTAAAATACTTTCCAAATAGGGGCTCATTCTGGAATTTAATTAAGTATCTTTAAGATCATGAGAATTAGATGCTGATAAAAGATTTTATTGATTAAAATTGTGTCTTTTACTTGCTAGCTTGTGTTGCAAAATGACAGGAATAGTTTTAACAGCAGCCAGCATTTCTGATGAACAGTACATTCTCTATCTCCATTCTGGCCAGCAGGTACTGTCTGTCCATGGAAAGGTGTCACAGACATCTTTTCATTAAAAATCCTTTCTTAGGATTNTTAGTATAGTTTTAATGTATTGTATATAATAAAATAATAAATCAAGCCTTCTGAACATGGAATCAACATTCTCATCTCTTCCCTCACCTGAAAAGTTATGAATTTGTAAGTCCCTTCAGACTATTGCTTGTGTAATTGTAAAGTAGGAGTTAAATTTCAGGGAACTACTGAAATGTTTACTGAAAAGCAGCAAAGCACTTCATACCTAAATTATCCTGGATGTTATGTGCATGACTAGAAAGTAAAACAAGCCTTTGGTGCTGAGAACAGAAAACGCACTTTTTGATAATTGCTGTATTCTTCGCAACTTCTTTCAACATGAGCATCACAAACATGCTTAATACTCTAGTAACAAAGATGATTAATAATGATGATAATTTTTTGAAAATCAATCCTAAATTCCCTTAAAAATCTGTTGGTTTTTTAAAATAGATTTTAGTCTGAGCACATTCCTGTGTTATTTGGAAAGTATGAATTATTCAATAACCAGAGCTGGTATCATGATAGCTTTAACAAAGACTACTAGCCACTCTATCTAGATCGAGTTTCTTAGCTGGTTTCTTGCTGCCATGAAGGATTAACTCATAAAATCACTTCGATTTAGCAAGAGATGTCAAAACATCCAGCAGGTCTAACTGGTTTTCTTCTAGTGTCATTCAAAATAGTATGTGGTTTTAGCACGGGTTCATGTTTCTGTCAGCTGCTATCTATAAATTTGCAGTATAATCAATTCAGACACAGTAACTTTAAGAAAGTTTGGTACTAGTACAAAACCTTTATGTTCAATTATTTGTGCGTCTGTGACACCTAATAGTCTTAAAGACTAAGACTAGATAGTCTAAAGTCAATTTTTGGGATTAAAATTCCAGCCTTCCTGTATGGGTCAGGTGTATATAATTTTAGTACCTCTCAACAGCAATATAGCTGTACAGTAGGTCATTTTCAACTTGGGAAATACTGCAGTTTCCTGTAATCTTGTACTGCAGGTATGATTGCCTGACTCAGATGACCTCAAAGTCTGGAGTAGTGTATGCTAAAAATTGTGCAGGGAAAGGCTAAGGTTCATGTGAATTTTTGAGTTAGGAAAAAAACTAAATTTGTGAGGAATAATCTATTTCTGTGATGCTGTGTATAGATCAGGGTATGCTGTGTCATTTC
>WBNQ01017624.1:0-25664 GCA_013401375.1 Spizella passerina
AGAAAAAAATTAGTGGGCAAATAGGAGACATGAAAATAAGGGTGATAAAAGAGAGCACCTGAAACAAACAAAGGAAGCTGAATTGAACCTCCTTACAAGGTGAGATAGTTGCTTTACCAGAAACTATGGCTGGTCCTCTGACTACCTTCAACATATTCTCCATTGTGCAAAGAGATTGCTCCTCCATTAGAAACACACTGAACTGCAGTTCTTGTTCAGACTGGGAATATCCCGTGTGTTTTCAGAGACTTTTTCCATGGTGGTGGAAAATAAGAGCATGAGTAATAGCTTTGAGGCCTGAATTTTGAAAGGAGCAACATTCTTTTTATATGCAGGTAAGCTTGAAAACTCAGGACAGAGCTACAATCTAGCTTAGGTACCCAGAGAGAGTCAATACTGCCTGAATGCCTGAACTCCTTACATGGCTGCAAGAGGGATTCCTCCCCATTACTGAGGAAGGCCAAAGTGCAGATAACCATGTGTAGGAGGCATGTGTAGAGACACAGCTATTGCTATCTATATTTTCCTATCTTTTTCTTCATGGGAGTCTGGCTTTTCCTTGTGCTTCATGTGTTTACAGTGTTCTTTGGATGGCAAAAGTGTATGTGGGTGGCAGAGACAGCTTCAAGATGGCCTTCTCTGCCCAGACCGTGTGAGGGACAGTATGTACTGCTAAAGTGACTGTGCATGTAGCACAGTGATGAGTAGGTGATGGGTCTAGCCTTGGGAACAGGCTTGGAACAGTCAGGCAGAATAGGCAAAGCCAGAAGGGCCACTGAGCTTGCCCAGGCATAGGGGAGCTGCAGATGGAGAAGAAATGTAGCTGAGATCTTCCAGATCTCCCAGACTCTGTGACTCTTGGATTATCCTTCCTTACTGAAGCAGGAGAAGCACCAGGGTATAAGACCCAGAGAGTGAAAGAGAGAAGGGTTTCAGAAAGTTCACATTCTTAAAGTGTGTGTGTATGCATAGACACATCTTTCAAAATTTACAGAGGTAAGTATGTATAAATTCCTGTGTTTTGATAAGAAACTTTCCTCATAGAAGTGTGGAACATAAATTTAAAAATCTAGTTTCCTTTTGCTTTTCTGAAGCCAAATGAAAGCAAGCTAGAATGTAACCGTACTGAAAACAAAGAATTTACATCCAAGGAATGCATTAGAAAGTGAATACAGTTTCCATGTGATTGCAGTCATGAAGAAGAACAATGTGCAGTGTCCCTATTGTAGTTTATTTCTGCAATAAATTGCAGAAGCAGGTTTTCCATCTTTATTGATTTCCTGGACATTGAGGTTCCTTAATTCTTTGAGAACATTTATAGATATAGCTATCAAGGTGTAAAATATATCTACATTTACCAACATATCTTTGGAAAGCTTTACTTTTCATCTTTAAACAATAAAAATCTGATCATTTATGGAAATTAATGAAAATTTAGTTCTTGTAGAATGTGTGAGTCATGGTCCTGAGATGCTTATGAATAATATTGCTACTCTCTCATAGCTCTACTAAAATACTTTACTGTCTTCACTTGTGCTCAATTCTGCAAATTGCAGCCAACCTCAAATTTTATAGTTTTTATATTTACCAATCTTCTGTTTATTTAATTGTGACTTTTTAGGCAATCTCATTGGGCCTACTTTGTGAATTACTGTTGAAGCTCAACAAAATCATCTACTTCAGTTACTACTCTTGTTGGATCAGAGACTCTTGTTGTTAATGTTTAGATTCCCTGCACTGTTATTCATACAGTCTTTTTTGAAAGAAGAGAAAGTACCTACTGACTGCAGACAGAATAGAAAAATTCTAAAATTCCAGAATTTAAATAAAAAACCCAACCCTAACAAAAAAGAAACCTTAAAAAACTATTAAAAAAGGAAAAATAAAAGAAGAAAAAAAGAAGGCATATGCTAAATTTTAATGTGGTTATAAGCCTAGTAAAAACAGCACCTTAGCAGTGCTAAATGGTCTCTCTGGACTGCTAATTGTAGCTCTGGAGGCAGTTTGAATGAACAGGACATTTCCAATGCAATGAAAAAGTACCAGTCTCCTTCCAGGTTTGAATAAAAAGGGAGAGGTTGGCATTAGCAAATGAAGTGGACTTCATCTTTATTGTTTTCAAAATAATGAACTTATTTGTATTAGCTTTCCATACCAAGACTACTGCTTCACTTCAAACATGCCCTACTGAAATCTGAGGAACTACTGACTATAATGTAAAGTTAAAGTAAAGGCAAGTAGAAAAATATTCTAAGAAAAGAGATTGTTAATCCAAAACAATTTTACAATAAGGAAAATAAATTAATTTTCACAGGTAGAAGCATTGAAACATTAATCTATTTATCCATTCATTAATTTCTTTTGAATATCAAAACAATCAGAATTAATTAATGAGACACAAAAGGCAAAAGATTTTTTTTGTAAAACCTGCAAACTCTGAGCACACACCACCTTGTGTGTATGAAGCTGGAAGATCTTGTGCACTCATGCAAGTATGCAAAACAAGCACTAGCATCCTTCACTTGCCATTTCTATTAACAAATGCTCAGAAGCTGAGTCTGGGAGGTCTTTGAAGATTCAGTCTGGCCAAACAGCAAACAAGTAAGAAGTGACATTAATTTCCAAGAACATGAAAAGCTTCCCTCTGCCTCATCCCTTTTTGAGATACGAAGAAAAGACTTTCAAGGCTTTAAAATGAATGTTTAAAATGTCAGGGAGACTGGACTGTTGTATATTTTAGTCCAATAGGAGTATAGAGTTATTTATGGAAAAAGGAATGTAATCAGAGGAGAGTCCTTTTATGTGTTTGCGTATGTACATAGAATGGAACTCTTAGAAACTCACAGTGTTGCATGCAGAATGGGCCAGGTTGGAAGGGACCACACTGGGCCATGTGGTCCAATCTCCCTGCTCAAGCAAGGCCACCCCAGGGCACATTGAGAGAGACCAGATGGCTCTGGAATATCTGGAGATCCCACAGCCTCTCTGGACAATCTATTCCAGAGTGTATTCACCTGAAACANAGTACTGTTTTCCTTGGTAGCTCCTGTCATTCTCTCTCCTCAGTTTCTCAGTCTTTGAAATAGCATCACATCTCAGCTGTCGTTCATGAGGTCTGTCTGCTTTTCCAATAAAAATTTATCAACAAATGCTTTCTTTCTGCTGTTCTTCAAACCTTTGCCCAAGGCAAAGAAGCAAGGGTACAACACATGATTCGCTGCATCAAACTGTCTTCAACTGTCTTCACAAAAGCTTCTCAATAATGACAATAATCCTTTTACTATTTAAGGATATATCTTTGCAAAAGATATGTGTATATATATATATATATTTATATGCATATATTTATATACTTATAGTGTAGGTGTGTGTGGAATTAGTTAAAAATTCATTTATTTAATCTTTTTTTTTTTTGTAAACATCATATTTGTTTCTCCTCTGTGCTTCCCCAGACACCAAAGAGCATCCTGACTCATTCTATTTGTACATCTACTCTCTAATGCAAATAGTTCAGCAATGAGCTTGGTCTCTCTGCTAAGCCTGTGGGGAGGAAGGATTGGCTGGTAAAAAGGAAGTGTAGTTTGAATCAGAGCTCTCCATTTTGTTCAATAAAACATCACAGGATATGAGTCTAAAAAACGAACAGCCCCTTCTTTGTGTAGTGAGCATAAAAGTTTGGGCAAATAGGAGCCATCTGTTTCCCATTTGTCACCCTTTCACCCAGCATGGGGCTCTGACTTGTTGGATATCTTTAAAGCAAACTTTAGGAATCAAGCTGTACACATGTAAGCTAAGACACTCCAAATGCAGGGCTATTCCTCTGATGAGGGACTTCTGCTTGTCCTTTCTTTCCCCTCTCCCAGCAGAAGTCCTGTGTGAGCAAGTGAATACTCACTGCCTGTGGCCAGTCTCACTTCCCATCTCAGTTCCCACACAGCACCAGCTAGGCACCCAGCTAAGGGATCAGCATCCCTGCAGGCATCTCTGATTGCCTGGCTGCCACCACCAAGCATGTTTGGGAAGCTGCTTCCAGGTCCCTGCCTTCTGACAGCTGATTCTCACCAGCTCAGCTGGGTTGTGTCTCAGCACTAATCTGCTGCTTGATCTATTCATTTGTCCTTTTGCTGACTCATCTCTCTTCCCATTGTACCTGATGGATTAAATAGCTCAGCTAACTCTTTCACTGATAGGCTCTATCCATGACTTATCTGCTGAATCCATACACTGCTGTTTGCTTTTCTGTTCCTCTAGGTAGCTAACTTAGATGGTAACTGATTCCCTTCCTTTTGAACAGGCACTGCTGCTGACTCTGCTTCCTTAGCTAATAATTTCATTCAATCAGTAAGATTCCTTCTGTCACCTGCTAAACTATGCTTTTGACTCCTTGGGTCCTTCCCTGTAAACTCATGACGCTGTACATTTGCTCTCTCGTCATCTCTTTAGCAATATTCCCCTCTACATACTCTCTTTTCTTCTTGGCACTTCCTTTCTCACACTTGCTTTCATGTCATTATTTGTCATTCATACTGTCCTTCCATGTTGTCCCTTTGACTGCCACATCACACTCTTGACTACCCTTTTGGCACCCAAAGCAGTCCTTTCCTTCTTTTAGCATTCCATTATTTTTCAGCATGACATATAAAGTAAATCTCATTGCATAAATTATCCTTGTAATTACACTTCAAATGTGGTTTTTTGATACTTGTAATGGTCATGAATACACAGGTTGGAAAGTCTGCAATCTGACCAGCAGCAACTGTACAATACAGCTTAATTATTGAACCTGCAGTGGAACATCATTTGTATGAAGCAGAAGACCTGGAGGATAATATAATAACTCAAAAAAAGTACATGAATCCCTAGTAATAATACACAGAAAAGCAAAGCAAAAGCTAATTACCAGAACTGATGAATAGATAATTTTAAACTTGTTAAAATAGCCTGAAGCACAGGCAGCAAAACCAGCAGCTTTTCCTTTTGCAATAAAGTAGAAAATTGAAAGCAGTTATATTTTTCCCATTGCACTTCCTTTTTAAAATTTTGTATTTTCTTTCATTTCTCAATGTAAATAAGGGACTAATCAGGTTTATACCTCTCTTTCCAACCTCTGAATTATTTTGCAAAATGCATACAAGTTTTAAAAGTTACCCAGAGGAAAAAGAAAGTTGGTGACCTTCCTACTTGGCAACATTTCAAAAAGTGGTTGACAAGTTTCAAAGTCAGGAACCCAAGGTCTGATAGATTCTGAAGAAAATAAAATTCTTGGTAAATTGCTTTTACTTAAATAAATTCACCATCTTAAAAAAAAGAAAACAATGACAAAGCAATAAAAAGGTTTTTAGAAATTACTATCCCTTTAATTTTTTTAATTCTTAACTGCAATGCAGTATGGAGAAAGCTGAAGTCAGAAGTCAGATACTCTTTCAAAATATAAAAATACTGAGTAATTTACTCCAGTGCCATTTAAATTTTAATGTGGGAGATTTTAAAAGAGACAAGATTTCCTTTTTTTCTAGTGCTAAGCCAGCTTATGAAATCTCAATAACCTTTCCACAACACATGCTTTATCCAGCTCTAGTGATGCATAAGCACTGCCGGTCATCCCTTCTGCCTTCTGTTTTTCCAGATACAAACTTATCTTAGCCGAAACAAATCCCTATTTTTCTTGCAAAAATAAATGTTCTTGTTGTTACTTAACTTCCTATGCAGATTTGAAATTTCAATTTTCTCTACTTTCCGAATTTCAGTTTCTGGGTTGAGAGCAAAATGAAAAGAGTTGAAGATGTCCTGATTAGTATTTATTTGTAGTTTGGTTACTTCATGAACATATAAATGGGGCATTAAGGTGATGGGACTGTTAAATCACTCACTGCCTTTTAGAATTCAGTATTATTTCACTCTCAGTCCATATCCTTTTTCCTTGACAACTCTAATTTATTTTAATGATAATTTTTACTGGATGCCCCAACTACAAACACTTTCAGGAAAAATGGTTTCGATTTTTCTTCCTAATTATTTTCAAGCCTGATAAATATGGTTGATGGCTGAGAGGAGGTGAAGTTCCAGGGAACCAATATTTTTCCATGGAATCAATAGCTTTTTAACAGAGCACACGTATTGCTCTTTCATTTATAACATATTGACAAGTCACAGAATAAGCTGAGCTGGAAGGCACCCAAAAGGATCACGGAGCCCAGCTCCTGCCCGGCACAGCACCATCCCCAGGATCACACCACACCTTCCAGGGAGCTAACAGCTCCTCCCAGACACTTTTCTGTCTGTGAAGATCAGCATCTCTAAAGATCTTGTCATGATTCTTTTGGGTTTTTTGCATGCTTTAAAAAGGCCCACTCTTAAATAACAAAGAAAAGCTGGAAACACTCTAGGAAAACATTTTATTTTATTTCCCACTCAATTTCAGAGTGCCTAATGAGGGCCTGGGAAAACACATAAATGTCTGGTTTGGTGCTGATTTTAGCTGTGAAAGTAAATTGAAGAAAAGCTGTTGTCATGTGAAGATATCCAGCAGAGCAGCCATTAATATCGATAAGAAAGTCTATTTTTACACAAGGGCAAACAAAAAAAAAGGTGTAATTGAAATATAAATAACAATATCTGAGACATAACTAGTGAGATAAAATTAATTCTCACAATACATTTATGGATATGTGTATTGCAACTTGGTCCAAGATGCCTCATTCTAGGATCCTAAACTTTGACTCACTTATTCTAGAGCCATACCAAATAAGTCTATCAAATGAACATTTCCTGATTTGTACTTGGGGAGAGAGACTGAAAACTCTCAGAGGCCAGTGGGAACCTGGGGATAACAAGCCAGTTCTGCAAAGCAAGCTGAACACTTGTAGTGATGCACCATATCATAGGTAAACCACAGGAGCTAACCTGGAGTCCTACTGCTTGTAATCAATAACTTATAGGGTGCAGTGCAGTGTTTTGGAAAGGATAGTTCAGGAAAGAACAGGGGGTAGGGGGTTGAAGCTGAACACGGATTCATTGTGTCTCAGAGCAGAAAAGGTGCCTGAGCATGCTCAAACAGGACTGTGAGTAGAGTGGAAAAGGCACCGTCATTGTAGCAATCAGAACATTGCACTCCGCGATATACACTGTACCCTTTAAAAACTAGTAAATAGGAAGCATGTATCGATATTACCCAGAACAGGCTTTACAAGTAGTTTTCTGGTTTGGAAGATGTGTCTTCCAGCTAGATGCTGAGGAAGTTTTATATATTTAGCTTAATACAGAGATGGTTAAGTGAAAAATTTGATCAAATTCACTCAGAACCCTTAAATCAAGATAAGATATCTTCTCAAAAAAAAAAAAAAGATTTTGTTCATCCAAATCATATGACCTCAGTGGAAGAACTTCTTGGGGAAAATTTGTGTCCTTTGTTATAAATAACAGATATAAGAGGAAAATATAGAAGGTAACAGGCATAACTCCACTTCTGCACCATTTACTAGCATCAAATGTTATGTCTACATTTAGTATTATTGTCAAAGCAGATATACCAGCCTCCTGCATTCCTGAAGTCTCTACCACCTTGTGTACTGCCTCTTCTCTGGCTTTCTCATGCTTCTCTAGAAAAGAACCTTCACTGATACTTTGGAATGGGATTGTCAGGGATGTGAGCAGCATCTTCATGTAGAGCTGCACAGTGTCCCAGCACTTCTAGGCCAGTGGAGTATGGACAGACAGAGATGTGCTGTCAGGGATGCCTCTGGCTGAGCTGTAATAGCTGCTATCAGTGACTTTGAGATCTGAAGACAAATGCTTCAGAAAATCTGGAAATTATTATAGTTTTAGCTCTGTGAAGAAATGTGCATTGTCAAGCGGTGACAGTGTGTTTGTAATTGGTCTGTAATTTAAACACTCGCTCCAGTGAGCACACACATCCTCCAAATGCCTGTTTCCTTCTTTCTGCAGTTTTCTGGCATGCTTGTATATAGCTGTGTAGCAAAACCCACTTTTTTACAAGTATTGTAAATTCTCAAAATAGGTTAGGAAAAAAACCCTAGAAATAAAGTTTTATTTTTGTTACTGTTTATTTTTGTTACTGTTACTCTTTAAAGGCGTCTTCCTTGCTAAATTATTCTGACCTCTGAGCACACTCGTCACATTTTTTCTTCTAGTCATTACTGGAAACAGTTCATGTGCCTATTGTATTGTGTTGATTTTGGCTGAGATAGAGTTAATTTTCATCACAGTATCTGGTATGGGGATGTGTTTTGGATTTGAACTGAAGGCAGTGTTGATAACAGGGATGTTTTAGTTACTGCTGAGCAGCACCTACACAGAGCCAAGGCCTTTCCTGCTACTCACACCATGCCAGCAGTGAGTGGGCTGGGGGTGCACGAGGAGATGGGAGGGGACACAGCCAGGACAGCTGGCCCCAACTGTCCAAATGTAAAAACATCACACTCAGCATAGAAAGCTACGGAAAGAAGGAGAAAGATAAGGACATTTGCAGTGATGGCATTAGTCTTCCCAAGTCACTGTTATGCACTGTTATGGAGTTCTGCTTTCTTGGGGATGGATAAACATCTGCTTGCAGATGGGAAGCAGTGAATGAATTCCTTGTTTCCCATTGCTTGCATGTGCAGCTTTTGCTTTATCTATCAAACGATTCCATCTCATGAGTTTTCTCACTTTTAATTTTCCAATTCTCTTTCCAGTTCTGCTTGTGGGAGACTGAAAGAGTGTGGTTCTTGGTTGCTGGCTGGGATTAAACCGTGACATGTATAGAGGTGGATATTCTCCTTTTGATTTTTGAGTTTTAATTAGGAAAATTATTCTCTTTTTTTACCCCCTTGGGTTTTTACTGCCTTGTAATCCTATATGCAGTGTTACAGTTCTTGAATGGATAGATTTCCTTATGCACTGAAAGAAAATCTTTAGGACACAATTTTCAAAAACATCTGGCATTTACTCATGTCTGCCTCCTCTAATATTTATATCAGAGAAGACTTTTACCATTGATAAAAACTGGTAAATATTCCTCCTTTTGGATTTATTTTGAATGTGCTTGTTCAGTACCACTACCTTGCAATTTTTTTTTTTCTTTTCAGTCTACTTAACCTGGAACAAAGGAAAACACCTGGTAATAAAATAATCAAATAGTATATTCTCATTTGTTGCATCTCTAAGTATCAAGATGTTCTCAGTATATTCAAAACCAAGTGTACTTGTTACTTGCAAATCTGAACTCCACTAATGATTTCAGGAGTGAGATGGGGTTATTTCATCTGGTGTGTCATACAGACAAATGTCAGCCACACTCTACAACATCTGGCTGCTTGCACATAGCCAAAAAGAGATGATGTTTGCTTGTGAATTATCCTTCAAGGAGGGTCCATGTTTGCCTGTACCAGAAGGTGCCACATTGTCTTGCACTTATTTCAGGACAGCCAAGATAATTGCTGGTAGCATACCCTCCTACCATATGCCAAAACCAAGGAGATACTATTTCCAGTGCATATTTCACAGAGTGATGTCCAAGGCAACATATCCCAAATCATTTTTACAGAGCTTCCATGTATCACAATAGCAGCCTCTGAAAGGGTATCCCTATATCACTCTGTAACAGGGTAAGGCATTCCACAAATATCCAAGTGTCACTGGAACCTGCTTACAGATACAGCTGCAAGCAGAGAGACTCCCAGTTGGGCCAGACACAGCACCCACTGGCAGAAAATTACACTTTTTCTGCAGAGAAACACACACCTTCCCATGCCCACCTCTGTTTTGATTGTTCTATGAGAACTCTTGCTCAGGTGTGACTGGCCTTTTGCAGGCGCCCCTGAGACAGATGGAGGCAGAGGAGTAATGATCACAAGCTGAATACACATTGCTTCTCTTGGCTCTGGCAGGAGCTTCACCACAAACCCATTGCCACACTGCTGCACATGCAGTGAGCTGGACAAAGCCCTGACTGCAGCTGATCAGTATCTGCTCAGGCCATGAGATTACCATGGATGCTCAGAACCAGAAGGTGGGGAAGTGTGACCATTGCTGTGGGTGAACAGATATAGTGGATAGAAGCCTGGTGGAGTGTAAGTTTCTCTGTAGCCTTTCTGGGTCATTGTTTTTGTGGCCTGTGGGTTTGTGGCATCCCTCAGCACTAGAAAAAGCACGGATGTGAGCAGGTCCTTCTAGAGCTGTTTTATGAGCTGGTGGTGAGAGTGCAACCTTCAAATATGCTTGAATACTTGTGTAATATATTCTTCTCAAACAGTGGTGTAATATATCAGCTGGCTTTTTGACTCTGCTAAAGCTGTGCAAAATGATTTTTACATGTGTGTAACATTTACTCAAATGCTAAATCTCAGAGTGGTGATATCATGTCTCCTTCTGGAATACTACACCTGAAGTAAGCCATAAAATGGTGACAATATTGAGTGTTTAATAATCTTATGAGTAACATTATGACCCAACACAATTTAGAAATAATCCTCAAGAAGGTGGTGTTGGGAGTCAGGGGGCAATATCGCATTTAGTAAAACAAGAAGAAACAGTAAAGCAAGGAACAGAGGTTGCAGCTTGGAAGACTCAGTCTGGATAGAAGGAAAATCACAGCTCAAAAAATGCCCTGCTTTGAGCCAGGTCACCAGGGAAGCCACAGACTCTGCACAGTGGATGTTTTCACACACAGCTAGGTAAACCTAATGTGGCTTGGGCTCTTGACAGGCTAGAATTTTTGTTCAAAGGTCCAACTAGATGTGCTCCAGTACTCTCTTACAATTCCTAGAATCTCTTGTCATTTTGAAAAGACCATGCAAAAAGATACCATTAATTCACTTAGTCTGAAATATTATTAATTAATTTACTGTTAATTTGCAGTTCATCTTTGCTGACAGTAAATGAAAAACACATAATTCTGACCATCCCCAAAACTTTGGACTCAGTGACTGTTGCTATAAAAGGTCTATGAGGAATCTGCAACACATATTTTATTGCAAATGCAGTCTTGTTCTTATCACTCCAGGTTTCTAGATTCCTCAAAATATTCAGCTGCATATGGCCCATCTTTTTTCTTTCTACACCTGTAATTTATTGAACAATCTGAGGAAGCATTCAGAAGAGAGATGGAAAGCACCATGTCACCTTTCCCTCTGAACAGCTTTGAATTACTTTCCTGTAATCATTACTGCAGATTAATGCCATCAAAGAGCAGTTCTGCAGGAGATAAAATGAACAGCCTCTGATAAATTTATCATTATAGCAAATCACACCAAGTAGGATTTTTTTCCTCAGCTTGAAGAATGTACAAATGATTTTTTTTTCCTTTAAATTTTAAAGGTTTGCCTAGCAGACAAGGGCAACCTGAAAGTCAGTATGACAGTCCTGAAGGCGTGCTATTCTGGCCATGCTGGGGGAAACGTAATGAAATATATCTGCTTAAAATTTGTAGTACTACACTGTATCATTGTGTTGAAAAGGAACTCATATAAGTTTAACCTTCTTTAATGAAAAGTTTATTGCCTAAGTGATGATACGTTAGAGAGCAGAGGCCACTGGGGAATTATGTATGATTTCTTGGTTTTATTTTCCTTTATCCTAAGTCATCATCACTTGCATTAAGTAGGATTTAGCAGGCTTCCTGGTTGCACTGTGAGAAAAAAACCAGAGACACAGTCAGGGTCACCAGGTTTCTCTGCAGAGCAAAATCTGCTGCGCATGCTTCTCTGTCTTTTATCTCTCACCTGTTCCTTTGGCCATTAAACATTAACAGCTATTGAGTGACTCAGGAGAAGGGCAGCAGGCACTTCTGGAAGAAGTTCAAGTACTCTGTTGATGAGAGCAGTACTAGCACCTGAACAGCACAGAAGATATGCTAAGCTGCATACTAAGTCATATTCCTCATTCTGCACAGAAAGAGGAAAAAGAATATCAATGCTGAATAAAGGAGGAGGAGTGATCATTTAGGCCGAGCTAAAAGTACAATACAATCAATGGGATTGCATTATTAAACAGCGTGGATCTAACATGTAGTACTGTAAAGACAAAAAGCAGTTATTATAGGACTGAAACCTGAATTGAAAAAGAGCACTTGAAACAATGTTTGTGCCTGCTTTTTGCAGTCTCAGTTATATGATGTGCTTGTTTGTGACTGTGGAGAAGTTGACCTGAACCCCAAGGGGCCTTCTGCAGCTCAGACTCCAGCTTTCCCACAGACAGCTACAGAAACACACGCCAGCTTCCCTTGCCACCATCTCCCTATGTTTCCACCCTCTATCTTCATGAGTCTTCTATTTTTCCTGAAATGATAGACAGGCACATAGCACACAGTAAATTTCATTAATCTATATGGCTGCTAAGTGATAAAATTATTGTTTCAACACATGTACATTGCTTTATGCTATGTTGGTGTATACTATCCTTAAAAAGACAGTAATATTCAGCATGTAACACCCTATTATAGAATCATTGTTCTGCATTTTCGTTCCAGGCTTCATTTTTTCAGTTCAGTATAATTCAGAATAATTCTCTTTAGATCTGACATTGATTCAATTTCATCCCTTTCTTTGACATAATAGAATTGGATAATTCTGTCAAAAATCTCTTAGCCATTTTTGATCTATTCTCAAACATAGTTAATCAAAGCATGCTTCATTGGTTTAAGAGAAATAAACCAATAACTTCAAATTTTGTGATTAGACAGCTCAAATTCCTGTCATATTTGGAAGGTATGTTGTCTTCAAAGGGTGTATGTAGTTTTTACATGTCAGAAGATAGCTGAGTTGCAAGGAGCTGAGGGAGGGAAATAGTCTGCATGCCCTCTTGTTGCTGCAGTTCTTGTACCTTCAGGAGAGGCCCTAGGAAGAAATGGGGCTGGAGAAGGGATCTTGGGGTATTGTAAGACTGAGTTCTAAATCCTGGCTTTAGCATCAACTCAGTATACAGCTGAGAACAAATTATTTTACCCTTTGGACTTTATTCCCCCTCTGTAAAATGTGGTTAATAGTATTTACAGCCCTTGCCTGACTCTTTCACAGGAATCATGGGGATGTTAATGAAAAAATATATATCGAGGCACCATACTGTGAACAACTCAGACGTTGTAATAGTGATATCAGAATACACCTGAAAAGAAGCACACCAGTTTCTACACCAGAGTATGTCTGCAAAGAGAGCATTTTCTTATTAACTCCATTTCTATTGATGGGCACTCTGAAAGCATGAGAGTAAATAGGTGAAAGCAGATAGGGAGCTTTCAGTTCCAAGACTAATTCCAGCTTGTCTCGCTTCCTCAAATCACAATTTTAGTTTAGGTGATCACAGAAAGGTCTGAAACTTCTTTCCACCTTTCTTGTGTTTCTGTGTTGCCCAACAATGTGAGGGAAAGAAATCTGACAGACTAAAAAGGGTTTTTCAGTTACTGTGTTTGATTTAATTAATTTTCAGTTTATCTTTTCTTAGCTTATATTTTGCATATTAATACCCTTATTGCATGAAAGACGGCCCAAATGAGGGTGGCCTTGGAAAGTCAAGGAGGTTCAATTTTGCTTGTTACTAGTCTCCTTAAAGAATGAGAAATGTATGTTTTGAAAGTATGTGTACTCAAAGATTTGCCATGTTGTTGGTTTTTTTTTAATACAAGAAACAAAACAGTGTGAGGTCTTTATTCCTAGCTTACTCTATCCTTGCAGCTATTTACTTCAGTAGTTATACCAAGTCTCAGTATTCTTGCTGGCTTCTGCTCTGTTTTCACGTCCCTCTGGTTTTTCTGGATTTGATTTTGCTTTCTATCTGTGCTCTTGAAGTTTTTCTCCTGCCTCTGGCCTAGTCCTTGACACTGACACTTGTTGTATCTTAGGAGCAGCACTCCCTACTTTAGTGCCTCCACACACAAACTCGTTTCCCCTCCACCTTCTGGCAGGAGATACAAAAGGCAGAAATTACAAATTGAGATTGAGATGAAAGCAATTTACTGGAAACAGCAAAGCATAATAAAATGAGCAGTAACAGCAACAATGCTAAGAACAACAGGGTATAGAAGAGGCGGTGTTTTACAGACAGGATGCTCACTGAGCTGAACCTCAGCGTGTGACCCCAGAGACACTGAACCACATGGCACTCGGACCCTCCATGCCCACATTTTTCTTTCCCATGGCAATCCATGCCTGCTTCCTTCTCAAAAGTGAGAACCCCTCCCTCCTGCCTCCCAGCCATGATGTGTAGGTTACAGAACAGCGACCCAGGCATGCCCACGTGGCTTCAGGCTTCACCCCACCAAGGCTGCTGAGGAAAAAACTAACTCTGTCCTGGCTGAAGGTCAGGACAACGCTGAAACCCAAGAGGATCTTTGGCAGACTGTTACTCAAGTAGTTCAGGAAGTTCTGGGAGATGTGTTTGACAGCAGAAGAGCTTGCAGTGTTGAAGACTGGTGACTCAGGGAACAAATCTTGGTCCAGTTGGTGTCATGAAAATTTTAAAGGGAATTTATCTTGCTCATGTACAATTTTCTCTCACAATATAATGTATCTCCTGAAATCAGGATAAGGCTGCTCTCTTTGCCATACCCTGATCTGCTATAGTATTTTCAATTCCAATTTATTTTATTAATGCTTTTTTCCTCATTATTTTCCTTATATAGAAAATTAAATGAAGGCAAGCAAAAATAAAAATTAACCATATTTTCCTGTTAAGGGGTGTAAATATAGTGGACATACAGAGGTGACAATAAACCAGCTTTTGGGATAGGTCACTGTATGAAGAGAACTTGCTGAGAGGACTGTGTCAACATTTTGTTCAGCATGAAGTACAACTCCTCGTGGGCCTGGGTCATATTTTTTGGATATACCAGGCTTTTTAACAGGCCAGAAAAACCTCAGAAGTTTCATCTGCAATGAAACACCATCCCCTTCATGATTACAGAGTGAGCTATCACAGTGCCATATCACAGTTTGAGGGTTAATAATGCAAATAGCAAAAGGAATAGGATAGAAGGAAATTTTCTGTACATTGCTTTGTACAAGAGACAATTGCATGATGTAGGTGAAGTATTAAGAATGGAGTACCAAGTTCCTAATAATGCTTTTCCAGAAGTTTCTGTAATAGAACAAAATGATCCTGAGTGGTCTTTATCTTATAGGGCTTCCTGAGGAAGTTAATGATTCACTGAGCACTGGAAGTTTCTCTGTTGTGGGCTGTTTAAGCATCTGCTTCTAAATGTCAGGACAGGCCAGCTGTCGTATTTTATACGTGTTCTTAGACTATAGATATGCATTAGTCATTACAAGAAGCTGCCATTTCAAGTGTGAGAGCAACTAGTTTCAGGATTGATTTGTGAGGAGTCTTTCCCATTCTCATGCAAGTTTTGAGCTACTGTCTTAATGATGGGCTCTGTTCAGAAAAGCATAAGGTGAGAGTGTATTTTTTGCAGATTCAGTATGAACTATAAAGAAATAGTGCAATTGTTTTTTATCCACCTACAGGTTACCAACAAACTGTCTCAAAATCAGGTCGAGTCTCAGATGAATTTGTGGTCATTTGTCATGCATGTCTGTACAGAGCATTAGCTTCATCTCCCAATTTTAGAGTTGTTTTTCTTCTCTCTGTCTCAGAAATAGAAATACTTCCATTTTCTGTTCTTAAGGGAGAATGTAGACAGAAGATTTGGTTATTTTCCCACTAAATTGCATTCCACAGAGAGGAGGGGAAAACAAAAAGAGAAACAGAGAAATACCTTTTCAGTTAAAGCAGTGAAATTTGCCTTTTGTTTACATGGCTCTAAACAATTTCAGACCACATGTCCATTCAGATGTGAATGGCTGTGGGTAGAGCCCCAAACAGTGCAGAGGGTAGCAGTTCAAGGGCAGCTGGAGGGGAAGGAGAACTTGCAGATCCTCCTTTGCTTCTGTCACTGTCTGGGATGACATTTTGCTACCTTCATCTGGGAATCAGCATGTGTTTCACAGTGTTCGTGATCTCATTGGTGTGCCTGTTAGTTCTTTCATATTTCTTTGAGGTTTATTCTCTTCTGCCTTTTTTTTTTTTCTGTCAGGTTTGGCCTTTAAGCTTGTTTAAATATGAAACAATGCTAGCAAAATCTGCACTCTGCTCCTGGATGACTCTTTTTCAGTGGCCTTACAACAAACAACTGTCTTCACACCATTAATGTCCCCTCCCTCCTGTCATGGTGATGTGCAGACACCTGAGACCAGCCACAGTGATGGAGCCCGTGTCTTTCCCACTGCCCAGCCAGGGAGCACCAGGGGCAGCCCCAGCCCTGAGCACCAGGATCCTCCCTGGGATTAGAATGATCAGGGATGTGGGGCCATGGGTGGCTCTGGCTCAGTGGGGCCCCTGGCTGGGCAGGGCAGGGCTGTGGGGACTTCAAGGCTGGCCATGGCGTGACATTGTTGGGAGGGGGAGAGATAGAGTCCTGGACCAAGGGCAGGTGGGGAGACACTGTGGATGCTGGTGAGGCATGTAAGTGCCCTGGCACCACTGAAAAAGATGCAGCAATAATGTCTAAAGGGCTTGGACAAGCTGACTGGGCTGTGACTGTGTTTATGGTCCTACAGCTTGAACAAAATGGTTCCAGTGATAGACATTCTGCTAGGAGTCCTGGGGTTTGATCTAGCACATCCAGAAGCTGTGCCTGGCCAGGGAAGAGGAGGAAAGGTTGTTTGGGGTGATTCTCCTGACTCTGTTCCCTGTCACCCACTGCTGCCCATCCCAGCCCGTCGGCACAATTAGCACCATGTCTGTCCCCGCTCGAGGGCTGGGGAATGGGTTAGGGGGCTTTTGCCTGCTCTCCTGAAGGTAAGTCTGTTCTTTGCTCCCAGCTTCTTGTGCGAATGATGCAGAACTGCTTACCTAATGAGAGCAAATATTTTGCCAGTGAGCTACAAAGTTGCTTCTCTAATGTTTACAGTTTCTTTTTGCAGGAGTGCTTTAGTCACAGGGCAGCTTACTGTGAACAAACAGGCTGAGTGCTGACATGGATAATGCTGTGAGGCGCGCTCATGGATAGGGCAGAAAACACTCTTTTTGCTGCTAACACGAAATAGACCTTGTACTGCTAAGCATTCCTGTGTGGAAATTACTTGTATCCAAAACCAGTTTTGCCTCCAGTTATTATGATTCAGACTTCCAAGACAGAAGCAGAAGTATCTAATTATCAGTTTTTAATTAAGTTTAACAAATAGTCACTTCGGCTGCTTTAAGAACAAATCACAGCCTACATTTTTCTTCACAATGCATTTGTAAAAAGAAAAAAAACCAAAAAAGAATGCATTCTACACTTACTCGTTATTGGGAAGCAAAAAACATGCTTACTTCATGTTAAGAGTGTTTTCACAATGAAAGATATGAATAGTGATCCACCCGATGGATTTTCCTTGGGCCTGTACCACTGAAGGGACTAGGACTCTTCATTCACTATAAAGTTAAGCACAGGTGAAAGCTTTTGAAGGCTTGGAAAGAACTAATATATGTGGACATTGCAGCAAAATGCAGCAATAGGCATAACATAGTAGTTATTGTGGTGATGTGGTCTAGTGAGCTGGAGGAAAGGGAAAAAAAAACTAATTCAAGGAGGATTAATTTATTAATATTTTGCTATTCTGCAGTTTGACACCTTGCTGTTTTCCTCAAATTTTTCCCTCTTTCTTGTTATTCTTTTTTTCTTTTTGCCCTTCCATGTATGCAATATGAAGCTTTTCACGCCTCAGCAGGAGTATTGAGGAGCTGGATTACTGGTTTGTTCATGGTTGAGGATCCTTGGTGTGGGATCCAGTCAGCACAAAATGGCTGTGGGGCCACAACAGCTGTAGAGCAATATCAGGACATCTTTTAGGGAGCCACCATCAGCACTGGGATGCAGATTCATGTCAAAGGGGCCCAGGTTGTTCTCCCTAATCTCTGACATTGACCTGTATCAGATGTTCCAGAATGGATTAACAAGGTCTCCATGATGAAAGGACAGCTTAACTATGGGGAATCTAACAGAACCTATAGTGACTAGTGTTGTGACCTTGATAGTTTATAATGCTCCTGTTTAGTTAAACTTTTTAAAGTGTTGATGTTTTTCTATCACTGAATCACTTCTGCCAAAGGTCTAGGAATCAGGCATGAGGAGATTTCCTGCCTGAGTCTGAACTGTGCCTAAAGCCACTGCTTTTAAATGTTATCAGGCACCCCCTGTTCTTATAGCAGAGTTTTTTCTTTTCATTTTTATACTAAAAAATATATTCAGGCTGCATTTCATAGGCTGAAAATGTTCTTAATTGTATGAGTTTTTTCTACAATTTTGATTGCTGATAATGTCTCCACAAATCATGCTAGATTGCACTATTTGTGAGAAATAATGCACAAATATTCAGCAGCAATTGCATTTTTTCCTTTGAAATAACCTGAATCTATCAGTCAAAGAGCATAATACAGATGCAACATGCCTTTGATATTGGATAGTTGAACTCCTCAGAAGATGCTTGTATGGATATGTAGGAAGGATAATGGGTTTATTTAGTATCAGAATCTTCTGTAAAATTCTGGAAAGGAGGCATATACTACTGACCTTGTCTTTTACTGGTAGACTACAAACATTTTATTTTTATTAGCTTGTTAGGACACCAGGACTCAGCTAAATG
Organism: Spizella passerina; assembly: GCA_013401375.1. NCBI lineage: Eukaryota > Metazoa > Chordata > Aves > Passeriformes > Passerellidae > Spizella > Spizella passerina. Next base: position 18,618 of record WBNQ01017624.1, read on the forward strand.
GTTTTATAGTTAAATGGAGAAAGTTTAGTATATTAATATCCCACTTGTCCACACTAAATTAATGGCCTGGAGACTGTGAAAGCTTTATGATATATCTAGGCTGTACAGGGCAATTTAAAGCTCCCTTTTCTTCAATCTTTGGTGTGGGCGCCTTGGTTTTCAAAGTGACTGAGGAGCCCAAAGCACCCAGAACACATAAAGCCCTGAGTGAGGAGGATTTATTGTGGTTAGGTAACATATGGCTATGCTGAAATGTGTGATTCTGAAGACCATTGGAAGAGAAGAGTGGTATTAAACCAAATTTTCCCTGTGAGACGTGCAAGTTCACACAGTCTTGCAGCCACTGAAAAAAGCTGTACCAGCACTTCCATTAAAATTCACATTTCCACCCCACATTAATCTCAAATTTGTTTCTTCATGTTCTGCTCCCAGGCAAGTATATCAGTGTGACCTTTGTTTTGCTTTGTTTTGTTTGGTTTTTTTTTTTTTAAATATGTGCCCCTCAAATGAGAGCTGAAACATTTAGAGGTGGGATCCTTTGAAATTAATGGGGGAGACATATAAAAATTAAATGTTAGGAAAAGGGAACTGTCTTCACACAGTTTTAATATTCTTGCCTTCCATCATAATTTTCCTATAGCACTGTTAGTGTCCAAACAAATTTTCATTCTCAAGAGGGATGCAGCAGGGTGGCTGCCACCATGCACTACTCTGCTGTCAGTGGGCCTGCCAGCTCCAGATCCTTTTTGTGAACAAGACAGGCTAACTGCAGATGGTATCCTCCCTGTAGCCAAAGTCATAACATTAATTGATAAAAAAACATCATTTTTCTGCAAGGTAGAATAGTATGGTCCTAAGTTTTGAGCCAGTTCCACCAGTCATGATTTCTTCACGTTCATTTTAAGACAGTTTAAATTGAGGGTGATCTGTGCCTCCAGTGCAAAATATAATTACTTCTCATTTTAACTTAGTAACTTTAGAGGAAAATGCAATGGAAAACCTAAACTGCTAAATTAAAGGAATTGGGCCATCTGTGTTGTCTGAATGTGACACCACTAAAAAGAATATGAATCTGCTCCAAATGTAAATTTCTTTGCTGAGTTAATTTTTTTTTATCAGTCTTGAAAATTTCTGGTTACTCCATGATTTTGTGTCTGCTAAGACAGTTTTAGATGTATATAGCAGAAGATTTAGAAAATAAGAAATAGATTCTCTGACTTGAACCTCTGTTGCATAAGTTCTGGATGAGAGGTCCCAGGTTAGCATTGAACAGGTATGTTTTCGTATGATTACATTCTTTTCCTTTTTCCACTGAGGACATAGGAACAGACCTTTTTCAATCAATTTTTTGTGAGCATTTGTTTTCCTGTTCTGTTAATGAAGTATTACAGATATTAGCCACCTTAAAAAAAACCTTCCCTTTTTGGTGTGTTTCCTGAGAGGCAGCTAACCCTTTATATATTGCTGTATACTTTTCAGTAACTTTCCCCTTATTTATCCATAATGAGGTCCACAAACCATCTCACCTTCTTTGTGATGTTGTTACCTCCTAAAAAATGCAGCCCTTTCTATTGTAAAAGTTTAAGCTACAAGCTACTTAGACACACATCTGCACTCATGTACATGTACAGACAGAGAGCTCTTCATCTGTAGTGCAAACTCATTGAACCAATGAGTTTCAAATAAAAAATAAAAGTTCCTGTTTTGCATACTGTTTATACATATTATCATGTATATAACCACTTATGATAATTTCAGATGCTTTTAAAATGGAGTTTTGATTTTTGCAGTAATTTGCATGGAATGCAGTTTGGTTTTTTTTGAAAGGCCTTTTATTTCAACAGGAATACTTTTAACAAATTTGGACATTGTGTGTGATTGCCATTTTGACATTACAGAATATATATAAAAATAAAAATGCAAATTTGAAAATTATAGCCCACACTTGCATTAAATTAAAATCTCTTTCAATAAGATTATTAATCCCATAGTATTGTGTGTTAACTCATCATGTTTTTATGCAGAGTTAAACACAATATTTTACAGTTCAGCTGGCTGAAAAATTTAAGAAGATATAATAAAATTAAATCTTTCTTCTGGGTCTCAAAATGTTTTCCATAGGTTTTGTGACTNCGATATATTTTAGCTTTAGAGGAATATGCTACTCTTTTGAAATGGAATTTGAATGCCACTCTTTAGATGGAAGAAATTTCAGTATGCCCTCAGTTATACCTTTTGTGACCTAGTTTTTTAACATTGATTTATTTAATTACAGTAGTCCTATGCAAGCACAATAGGTTTTCAAAATTTGCATGTTCTGAATGTTCTTGTTAATCTTGCCTGATGAGTTATTCGTATATGCCTTCTAAATTGTTTGTCAATCCTTTTGTATCCATTCTGCAACCCTTCTGCTTCACAGGATGAAGATGGTATGAGATGGTTTAGGTATGCAGACTATTTGGTTTTACAGATTATTACCCTTTCATTACTTTTTTTATATTTGTGGCTTCCTTACTTCATGTGAAACACTGCTCACTCGATTGTCTTTTCTTTTCATTATGGAAATGATATTTGTACACCCTGCAGCAGAAAATTTGAAATGATGCATAAAATCAATTGGATTTTGAACACTGCACTACATTTATCAAACTAATTTTTTTGTCTTCAAAGTTATATAGGATCTTTGGCATTCATACTGGTAAAAAACAGCCATCTAAGAATTGTATCTCACAGGACACGTTTCAAAACATTTGAATTCATAATCCAGGCTTACAACGCAAAAAGAATAAAAGCACAAAAGACTGGCTCATTGAATCTCTTCAAAATATCACACAGTCTCTCAGTGGGGATTCTTTGAGAAAAAAACAGAAAGTTATTAAAAATTTTGTTTTCAAAATTGGTTAAATTTGAGGCCCTGATAGAGTCACTCTGCTCCATTGAAATACACAGGCAAGAGTATTCTGATCAAGTTTAAAACATAGTTCAATCTGAGCTAGGCTCATAAAACTGGAATGATTTGGTCTCAATTATACATGAGTTTGTCTGTGACAATGTACATTCTGGAATATCTAGCAGCTTACTGTGCAGCCAATACAGTGAACTGTACATCATACTGAGGGAACCAGGCCTTTGATAGCACTTGGGGATTGGGCTTTGTGTTTTTATAAAAATATTATCCAGCCATCAATACACATGGAGTCAGCATAGAGCCTTACATAAAGTGAATTGTCACAGCTTATAAAAGATGGAAAAATCCAGTTTGGCAGCCAAGAATTACATGGCTGCTTCAGAAACATATGTCCATGCTAGCCTCGGAAGCACAGTATGACTTATCTTGAGACAGGGTATGGAATTTAAACCTCCGTGTTCTTAAAAAGCTGTATGTGTATAAATGAATTTGTAAAATTTAACTGATAAAAATTGCTGTCATTTAAACAACTGGGCCCACAAGAATTCCTATTAGTTGTCAGAAGCTATTCAAAGATGAAGAAACCAAAGGGACTTCTCACGGGACTGCATCCACAAGTGGAGGACTGTCATTTATATGAACCCTGAAAAGAGTGGAGATCATTTTCCTTCCCAGGCAGAATGTAGGGAAACTGCAGACAAAGAGCTGTGTGGTCCCCAATGGGAAGTACCACCATGCTTGCTCTGCTCTTACACTCTGTCCCAGGCCACAGCTGCTGGTGTGTGTTGGAGATGAGCTGATGAGCTGCTGGGCACCTTCGTCCCACCAAGCTCAACCCACGTTCTGTAGTGATCCTCAAACAACTCTACAGAGCAGGCAGGAGCACTTGGAGGCTGGAGCTGTCATTGCTGCAGAGTTCCTGTGCAGGAAGCAGCTGGGTTATGTGCACAGCACTGGAGCATGAGCCATAAACATCAGACTATTGTTAGTCCACATCCGAGGGGCCATTGGGACTGCGGGCCCCACTGCGTCCCCTGATTGGCCCTGTTTGTTATGCTCATTGTCATTCACAGCTATTGTCAGTGCAAGATAAATTCTTCTTGCTACAGTGCCCATCATGACAGATTTTGTGGCAGACTTCAGTGCTTTCTTTCCCGGTGCCTTAAAACATTCAGAGTGAGCCTTCATTCATCTTTATGGGAAATGATGAATCCAGCAATTTTATGTCGAAACTTTGCTGCCTTTCTCTTTAAACTTTCAGAAATTGTGCATAAGTGTTTTAAATGTGTCAAAAGCGAGGCAGATTCTGATTGTAAAATAGTCCTGTCCTTGCTCCATCCCAATATATTAAGACAAGGTTCTGCAGCTGGGTCCAGTGAATCTTGGGCTGGGCAATTAACTCAGACCAGAGAAATGAACAGACTGACCTGAAGATTTATGTAGACATCCTCTAACCAGCTTTTTTTACCTCTTGTAAGTGACAGTCAACCATAATAGTGCCAGGCTTTGGAGAAATTCAATGAAACAAAGTATTTTATAGTTGTAGTTTCAATCTTCTGCTTATATCTAAAAAGAGAATGGCTGAATAATTTGGGAATAGGACAAAATAGCAGTATGCTCCTATAGGAGAAGCTCTTCTTCAGCAGCCCTAAGGAATGAACAACACCCTATTATCTTCTTTTCCTTGCTCAAAAGTGACAGCACAATCCATATAATTCAATATTTCCTTGCTGGAAGTATATTACAAAACAAGTAAATATATGTTTCCTTGACCTTGGATTAGCTATGTCCCCTTGCTGCCCATGTGTTTATATCTAACAACACACATCTAAACTTGTGCTTAGCAAATGAGTAATGACTGTGGTAGATCCAGGCTGCGCTGTGTTAAGTCTCACTGCACTTAAGTCTCAGCCAACAGCTACCAAATACCTCAGTACTAATCCCTAAGAGGCTGTGATTCAATAGAGAAGTATTTAATGAAAAAAGAATGCTTTGAGGTACTTGTTTTTTATTCTACTAAGTTAGTTATGAACTCAGAACAAAAGAATAAATTTCCTTTTTAATCTTTTTTTAACTGTTCAGTATTTATGAATGATTATGTGTAACCATAGCAATCACTGGACAATTTGATGGCATTTTAAAAAACAGTAACTTTTTTCTGCATGCAGCTGTTTTTCTGAAAACCAGCTATCCAGAGAAAAGGATTCAAAATATTTATTTTAACTTTTATGGATTTTTTTTCTTATTTTCTGGCATATTTTAAAATTGGCAGGTATATTACAATTAAGGTCTCAAACAGTTCTTCACTGATGCCCAGGTAACTGAAGCCCTGTGTGCATTATTTTGTTTATTGTATTGTTAATACTGTTTTCATCTGTCCTTCTCTATTATGCCAAATTACCATAATATATGTGTAATCTGATATCAACCCAATATGAATCTTGGATCCAGATTCTGATGATGCGATCTCTTCCCAAGGACGTGACTTATAATAAAAACGAAATGAGTTATCAACAAGAAGTTACCATGACTCTCCTGTCATACCCCTAACAAATCCCACCCAGGGCTTCAGGAAAATGCTTGAGAAATCAGACCAATTTTGTGCCTTTCTTATTTTATATCTTGCTGAAAAATTCTGTCCCAGTGTGTCTGCATCTCATTGTCCATTTTTCTTCACTTCAGGGCATCCCATGTGCTGTGTATGTTTGAATGAATCCAAGAATGAAATGAAGGAGGAAATACAAAAGGGCACAAATCATATTTTCAGATGACACAAAGCAGGAAGGGATAGCAAATTCATGGGAGAATGAGAATAAAACAGTTTAGTCAACATAAATTGGAGAAATGGCCTCATAATTAAACTATTCATTAAGGATACTGGCAAATTGGCTCACATAGGAAATAACAATCAGAACAAAAAGAAAACAACATAAAAAACCCTTGACAACAGCAAAAGAGAGGTTAAATGCAAAAAGGAAAACTTTATGTTTAAAGTAATAAGAAAAAAATGGAGGCTAAATCCTGAATAACATGTAATGGTTTCTTCTGACTTCATCCAGATAGTACAAGAAAAATCAAGCAGGAGAGATTTCTGAGTCAAGTTGTGGACTCCCTAATATTGTCTAATACTGTTTAAATTTGAAAGCTGTTCTAGTTTTCACTCAGAATTTATCTTGGTGAGATTCCTGAGTACTTGCATAATGAAAAACTTCAGAGTAAACTAAAAATATGCGTGAGTCCTTTCCATTCTTCTCCCTTTTTGAATACTTTCAATAAACCCTTTTACATTGGGAGCCACATAATTAAATAGGAGCTAACTAACCCAAAATGTCTGCCTTTCATCCCAAAAGACATTTTATGACTGGGGAACACAAAGCCTAATTCTGTACAGTGTCAGCATATTACAAGTAGCATTCTTCTTTCATCAGTCACAGCCACACAGGACTCCCTGTCAGTCCTGCCTTATAGTCCTTTCTCACTGGAATTATATCTATGCATTAATTGCATTGGAGGTCCCAATTAAGCTTTCTTTTACTGCAAATACTAACTGGAGTGATATAAATAGAGGGTGCTTTATGCACCCTAAAAAATGGTCATTAGAGAAATAAAAAGCATTGTAGGAGCAGATTTTGCCTCAGGGGAGAGCCAGACGGAAGGGTAATAAGGGATTTAGCTTTCCATTGCCACTTCCCTGCGTACCATGGGTCACAAAGTGGAATAAGAGCTGTGTAAATGCTGAACCCCACACTCTTTTTTCTCTCATTGTTTCACATTATGGTTGATTCCCTCCCTCAACTTCTTGTGGGGCATTGACCACTTTAAGGAATGGGGGTAAACCCAGTCCTCGAGTGCCTGTCTCTCATGATCTGTTTGGAAAACTGAACAAGAAATTCTCATAATAAAATATTAAAGTTCTAAGAAATTCATTAGGGTAGGTCGTTCCTTTAATTATTTATTAGATTGACTCAAATATACAGCCAGGTTGTTATGGCAGAAGTCCTTCAGCCAAATCTAGCTGGAGAAGGCTGGAAGGCATAATATAGTGCCATTTTATAGGGCTATTTTTTTTTTTTTTGCACGTTATCATGTAAGTTAGTATAAGTTTGCATTCATTTCTTGTGTGAGAGCACACCACCTAC
>WBNQ01017632.1:0-15848 GCA_013401375.1 Spizella passerina
CTTAAAAGACAAGTCAAATGGTGGTCCTGTCCAAGCAGCCAACAGTTCAAAAACACCTCAAGAGTGAAAAGTCACTCCATAGTGTTGGTGTTGCTTCTCACAGTTATTCAATTGCTCAAGTGATACAACCCTTGCAAAATTTAAAGCTGATGTCCCCAGCACTAACCATGAAGCTTTAAGAATGAAGCAGAATTGAATGTGAGACTCCTAGCAGTGAGTATGACATCAAAGCACTGCTTTTCCACTTTTACCACATAAATTAATAAGAAAACAAAATCATCATTAGTATCCTCCTGGACTAAATGACCACATGTGGAGGTAGCAGCAGCAGCCACTTCCACAACTACATCCTGCAACCACTCTAGGTTTGACCAAAAGAGCAGCCAAACCAAGACTTCAGAGCAGCTTCTTCATCAGCACCTGAACCACAGCCAAAATCAACAAATAACATTGCACAGGACCCTTCCAGAACCATCTGCCTCACCAACCTCCTTATCAGTGTATTACAAGGCTAGAGTGGCCCACGGTGCAACTTTCAACCAAGTCTGTGCAACCAACAATGCAATACTGGAACCCTCAGCAAATGCAATGTAACGCAAGACAAGCAGCCAGAAGCATTTCTGGGGAACATGGACCACTGTCCATCCCTAAAATCAAGCTGTCTTCTACCTGAGAACTGTTTCAATACAGACAACATTTAGCAAAGGTTGATCCATTCTTCTTCCCACTCCTCATTAGCCATAATAAATCTCCATTAATAGATAATCACTCAGTCAAATGCAAACATTAAAACAACTGATTCCCAGCATAACTTAACTTCTAAAATCTGCATTTTTGTTGAGCCTGTTGCCGTCATAGTGTAGTTATTAAGTAAAATACTGCAACATACCTATATAAAGCCACTACCATTAACTGGCACATACAATTAATAAAGTTTAACACTTACAGGCTACAAGAAAATGCGTCATTTAGATAAATAAATTGGCAAGGTGACAGGCAACTTCTGAGCTGCTATTTCCTGATTTTATAATACAAACCAACATAGGAAAACAACAGCTCTGACTGCATGCATGGAATGTACAAAAGAGAGCTTAAAGATCACTTTCCTTTTGCCTTCTTTGAAAAGGCAAATTAAAAACATTAGCAATGTTCAAAATCCCAAACAGAGATGCCTTTTTAGATGACCTAATTTCGTAATATTATTTGATCACTAGTTTGCAAACTTCTGGACATGTTAGAACTCACTAAAGGCAAACAGAAGTAGATCAAGCTACTGAACTAAAATGATATCAAAGAAGGTGCATGACCACTTGAGATTCCTCAAAGACTTAACTTCTCTAGTCCGCCTCAACAAAATTTCCAGTACATAACCCAAAAATAAACATAAAAGGAAAAATGCATGCTGGTATTTTAAGAGAAGTCTGAAAAATGTTCTGAAGACTTCTCAATACTTTCTAGGGATTGAAAGTGCATCATGTAAAAAAGGTCCAAAATCAAGTGGTTTTCCTACTTCCACTGGGTTCTTGTTTTCAATCCATCCCAAACTTAACTTTTTTAGACTTGCTCAAGATTGATGTAGAAACATCACATGGAAGTTACAAAAAAGTACAACTTCTGTGGTGTTCTGGCAAAAAATTAATACAAAAGCACAGAATTTAACTTTCCACAAAAACAGCAGCCCTATTAACCTAACTAGTAAAATTGTGTGAAGAAACCAGTTTGCTGTAGGTTTTTCTAAATAGTCTTTGAGCAAAATATTAGTAATACTGTGAAATAAATTCACTAAATTAAGCTACATACCTGAATGCATACTGAATAGTTAACTAAAGTAAACCACCAGCATTAATTCCCACATCTGTACATCTCTTAAACAGTAATGTCAGATCAGGTAATGAACTTTTTGCACTTTTTATGGTGTGTCCTCATATTTCCACATGTTCACAGGGCTTTCTTTGCAAAACTGGATATATCTGCCATATCTACTACTCAGTAAGATTCATGAAAGTACCATAAAAACTAAAGAGACACAGTAATTTTTATGCAAACTAGAGATCAAGAGAAAAATCCCTCATAAAATAATTCAAGCAGAAATGACAGCAGAACATAATTTTTAAGAATAAATTAAAATATCTAATTTTAGAACAAGCAGTTCCAAAGCCAACACTACTGTCAGTTACCTATGAAACAGTAACTCAAGAACAATTCTCAAGAAAGGTATTTTAGTCTGTGAGAAATTCTGAAGGCTAACAGTGGTATGTTGGTTTCAAAAGTTTTTCTACGGTTTTTTCCAACTTCAAGTTCTCTGTGCACAATTTATTTTTTACACGGCTTGAAGCAGTCCATCCACTAATGGTGAACAGAAACAATCACAAACAACACAACTAGATAAGAATATTTAATTTATATGACTCATAGGAGAACAGAAGGAACCATACTCATCCCTTTTGTCTAGCCCCTTTCTCCTCAATATTCACTATAACACCATGCATTAGACTGTCCTCAATAACACATCCAGTTCCTGCAAGTGGTTGTATTAAGAGTACAGAAATTTAGCAGAAAATAAACTCCACTATTCCTGCTTTTCTTCTCCTATGTAACATTGAGTCTTGGAGAAAAGATCCACAAGTTTCTCTTTCCTGATGGCTCCTTGAGAGGCCCCAACAGTTCAGCAGTGTCAGAAGTAACTGAGGGGAGAAACATGGTCACCACAAGTTGGATCTTCAGCCATTCTACAGAATCTGGTCCTTTAATGGTGGAAGGCACATTAACCAATACTACTAAAAAAAGTATTTATCATCTTAATTTACAGATAATTCTCAGCATATAACTGATTATAGCTGAATATAAAAAAGTGGCCAGAAAGCAGTGTGGAAGCTGAAAAAAAATTAATGTATCAAATTTGCTTTCTTGCTACAGTAATTCCTTTTACTTCATTCAAAGCAGCATCCTGGCTGGTTTTAGGCATGCCAAGGGTGGACAGGAGACCACTGCACACAGGGAACTGCTTTCCCCCAGCTATTACCCCCATGAATCCAGTAAGGAGAACAAGCAGACTGAGGACCTTGGCTGCACATTTGGCTCCTTCAGCTCCTGCCTGCAAGGTGCCACATTTGTAAGTAGTGGAAGAGCTCACAGGAGATGAGGCAAACTCAGAGCAACACTGATTAACCAGAAAAAGGAGTTCTGCCTAAGATGGAGTCTCTGGAGACTGTCCATATGCAATGACCAAGAAAGTTCCCACACAGTGCAAATGTAGATGTAAAACTGTACCAAAAACTACTGACCTCAACTTGTCACCCAGACTCTGAAAAGCAATGCAATGATCCCACTCTCAAGGTATCCAAGTCCCTGAGATACAGCAATTGCTGTTCTCCTGTCCACACCTATTTTTTCATTGTTTTTTTTTTTTAATTGCACAAACAGTAAAGTCTTTCTAGGAACTAAGATGTCCTGAATTGAATGTGATATACCACATCTGCCTGATTCTGTTAGAACTGCTTCTTAGCTTTACTGATGCTCATAAACTCAAAAATGGCTGTGCTTATTGCTTTTACCAGATCACACTGGCAAATGAGTGCTTCTTTTTTTTGTCCTTTGTCTTTATTGCACTTCAGATCCCCTACCCAAAACATAAACTGATATACCCATGGATACTTTAACCTTCACAAGCTAGTATTTCTTTTTACATTAGCACGTTTCAAGTTATCCAGCTACAACATTGTGATTATGCACTTAAACTCCACCTGCAGGCTCTTAATTAAGGTGCTATGTATGAATGAATCCTTTTCCCCCCACCTCATAGCTTCCTGACTACTGCTGAGGAAATCAAAGTATTTTGCATAAAACCCCAAAATATAAATGAAAAAAAAAATTAAAATCAATGTTTTGCTTCTTATTTTCTCTTGATTGTATGCTCTGCAAAGCATTAGAGAGATATATTTTAAAGTAATACTTCACAGAACTTAGACCGGGACCATATAGTTCATAAACATTATTTTGCTAGCTTACCTGATCACTACTTTTGCAATTCTTTAACACTTTATAAAAACATTTCACTGGGTTTGCCAGTACTCTCCATCACATTCCCCAATGTGTTCAATTATCATGTAAAGTCTCAGCCTGCAAACCCTTACAAGTATTTGACTTTTCTAGCAGGTCCTATCAAGTCATAGTTTTTAAAAAGAGGCATCAGAAGAACTGGATGGGAACAGTAAAAGGAAAAGTGCCCTCCTGCAGCAGGCAGGAAGAAGCATAAAGCAGGAGCACTGTCTCCAGAGCCTCCCCTTGTGCAGGGCTCCCTGGCCCCAGCACAGGACACCAGCGGGATGGGATGCACACCTCAGCTGCACTCCCAGGCTGGAGCACTCTGACCGTGCCTGCCCATGGAAATGCCACCTGAAGCCCAGACTTAGGACTGCAGCAGCACAGCCCTTCCCACAGTTTAGCCACCTCAGCTCTGCCGAGAAAAAGGGAAGGAAGGGGCAGGAGCAATCATCAATTATGCCATCTTCTTCACCACTACATCTCACAGACAGTTAGAGCACTTGATGGGTGACATGGCAGAACCACAAGCCATTAATCACAGCAATATTTTCACATCAGAATGTTTAAATTTACAGCAACACAGGTTTTCAGAGACTCAGTGCCCAGAAATTTAGTGATACTGTCTGTGTCACACTGAATTCCATTATTCTGCTTGAAAAAGAGCTTGGACTTTGAACAAAAATATGGAAATATATTTCTTCCCTTCTGAAAATTAAAATAAGTGTTATACCAATTAACATCTCTCTGTTATAGCATTAAACCACAATTCATAGGGCCCATATTCAGACCTAGAAAATTAAAACTTCTCAACATTCACTACACATTTTAGATGTCATGTAATGGTGGGTACAGTCTGCAAAAAGGTAAGCAGTTCATATTTCTTCCCTGAGGCAGGTTTGAAGTATATGTAGATGTTTTTAAGAACAGGTTAGACAATATTCAGTTAAGATTTCATACCCTTTCTAGCTACCCTGCTCCAGTGCTCAAGTACACTTAAAATTTTGTCTAAAACCTGACCTAGATTTTAATTTTTCCAAATTCAGTTGATTACTTCTTTAATAAATATATCAAAAGCGATTTCTTTTTGGATCTGTAGCACCATCTCTCATTTCTTAAGTTTACTATGAGGTTGGTTATTCCTTCCTTTCTTCCTACCTAGTCTCTTTCCTAGAATAAACTAGATGTTTCAAAAATAAGGTTTGTTCTTAAATGTCTCATTCTCACTTGGATCTAGCAGGACATTCATCTGTATTTCCAGATGCTAGCTACTCTTCACTTAGTTGATCTCTCTCCCAAAAGCTAATATTAAACAAATGCACTTTGGTATCTCAATTACTTTGACCTGTTTCAATTTCACCTCCTAGTCTAACACACTCCACTTTCATTTTCTTCCCGCTTATATGGCCTATCATTCCCTGAACTCTGCTATCTGTAATGTACTTGGCCACCCTTATCTCTTCCAGGCAAGCTTTCAGTGACTACGTATGTCTGGTTGCTTCTCCACACATTAAGATGTTTTTCAGCTGAACTGCTAGAATTCCCTACAGGATTATTTTTTAAACCAATCACTCTTTCATGGAAATCCCTGCTATTTGAGGGCTGCAATATTCCACATTAGGCTGCAACCTGCTGTCTAACCAGTGAGTTGTATCACTTTTCTTTAGCTTGCATGCTGTTGTTTTTTAGGGTTTTGGGTTTTTTTCAAGAGGGAGATTTAGTCTAATTTGAATACAGACCAGTATATTATCTTATTTTCAATAAGAAAACATGAAAGCCAAATTATATTAGGTATGAACAATGACTGACATCTCAAAGGCAGAATAAACTGAAATTTTTTAATGAGTACTGGAAGGGGTGAAGAGCAAACATGCTCCATGAGGCAGGTCACAGAATCGAAGCTGCAAACCTTAACGACAGCAGCAATGGAAATCTATGGTGAAAATTCCCAAAGCTGGTTTTTACAGACACTAACGAGCATCTTTTGGTAGACAGAGATAAACAATGAATGCATATGCAGAATGAACCATCTTCCCTCAAATGTCTGATGCCTTCTTGAACTCAAGAAAGGCAACATTAGTTGACAATGGTAGTCAAGACAGCCCTGCCATCTGAACAACACGTGCTGGGTTTTTTCCAATCCAATCCAAACCCAAGCTCTTTCAGTGCTCAATATGAATGCACATAATGACAACGGCCCAAGTGCTGTTATTAGCATAGGGAATTCTCAAGATTAATCACTCTGAAAAAATGGCAGCAGATCTGAAGCTGGTTTACGCTGTCTACAGGAAAACAGCCTAGGCTTGATGCACAGCGTAGATAAAGTTCCACATATTCATTAATGCCAGCTATTATAAAGCATGACCCCATTTGCTTTTGTTAATAAAAACATTCTATGTTTCCACATTGTATGTGCTACAAATATACTTACATCTTTTGCCATGTTACCAAAGACTAAAAACCAGTCGTCTTAAAATCTTGATGGCTGCAGGACACAGGGACAATGCTATTTTCTGGAAAGCAGAAAGCAAAGACAGCACCAGCTATAAAAAATGAAAGGAGGGAAAGTTTTTACAATTGAAATTATTGAATACTACAAAGCACAATTTAGGTTTCTTTTTGAAAAAAGCCCACGTTTTTAAAAAGGGAAAAGTTTCCCATCATCACCTTTTCGTCCCTGGAGCCCCACGCTCACGTGTGGGGGGCACTCCTTTCCCGACGGCGGGGGAGAGCCGTGCCCGGGCAGAGCGAGCCCTTCCCCCGCCCGTGCCCGATCCCACGCGAGGCCGGTCCCTGTCCAGCTGCGCCCCTTCCAGCACCGAGCGCGGGCAGCGAGCACGGCCTCCTGCTCCTCCCCACCCCCATTTCCAGCAGCAGGCACAAGTAGGCCCCAGGGGCAGCTCCCCCCGGGGCCTTCCAGCCCCGCTTTTCTCCTCCTCCTCCTCGCCGGCGGACGGGCCGCGGCCGCACCGGGCGCCACAGACCGGCGGCCGCCCCTGCGCCCCGGGCACCCCGCGCCCGCCCGCGCCCCCCGCGGGGGGAAGGGGCGGCGGGCGGAGTGCGGGTCCGCGCCGTCCCCATCCCCATCGTGCCCGACCCGCCGCCGGCGGCGCCCCCCGCCGCCGTCCCACGCAAGCCCCGGTGCTCCCATCCTCGGGCGCGGGCTGCCCGCACCTGAGCGGCCGAAGGCAGAGAGAGCCGGCTCCATCCCCCGCCGCCGCCCCGAGACAGGGACCCGGAGCGCGGAGCGGGAGCACCCCCCGCCCGCCGCCGCCGCGCTGCTGCCGCCGCTTCTGCTGCTGCCGCTGCGGAGGCGCCCGACTGCACATGTGCGGCGGCTGCGCGGGCCTGGCGGGAGGGGGCAGGGGCGGAGGGAGGCGGCGGGACACCGACATCGGCAGCCCGGGAACAGGGGAGGGAAGCGGGGAGGGAGGAGAGGGCACCGGCAGGGACCGCCTTCCCCCCCCGCGCTCCGGGGGAGGGGGTGCAGGCAGAAGAGGTGGCGGGGCAAGAGGGTCTCCCCCGGCGGGCTGTCACTTCCCAGCGCGCCTCTGCCCCCGCCGGCCGCCAGCCCGCCAGCCTGCGGGGCTCCCGGCCGGCCGCCCCCGCACGCCGTGGCCCCGCACACCTGCCCAGCGCCGCTGCCGCCGAGGGGCTGCCGGCGGGAATGGAGACGATGCGGGTAAACGAGGGGGGACGAGCGAGCGCAGCGCTCCCCCCCCACCCTCCCACGGACCCTGCGCGCGCGACCCCGCTACTGTTCCCCCGTCTCTTCTTTTTTTTTTTCTTTTTTTAAAATAAAATTTAAAAAAAAAAAATTGAAACTTACACTTTTGTGCGTCCCCCTGACGCTGCGCGCTGACGTCACGGGCGCGGCGCGCCTCGCACGGGCACACGCGGAGCGGCCAAGCCAACCCGCCCGCCCGCCGCTCCAAGGCGCGGAGGGAGCCGGGCATGGAGCATGCGCGGGATTTTCGCGCCTTCTTCCGACTCCCCGCCCGCCCCGCGGTGCCGCGCGGTGCCCGCGGGCGCGGCCGCGCTGCCGGCGCGGAGCGGGACCCGGCGGGGCAGGGCCGTGCGGTTTCGTTGCCACAACATCCTGCTGCCAGCGCTTCCTCATCGCGCTCTGTCCGGCCGTTAGTCGAGCAAAGTTTCGCTTGCAGCGATCGTTGCTAAAATTAGGGATTTTGTGGTAATCCAAGCGAAAGTTTTCCTTCGGGCGGTTGCAGCTCTCAACCTTGCGCCCAAAACTAAAAAGTACCTCGGGGCGCTGCAGGCTCTGCGAGCAATGACAACCGCAGGAACAGAGCATGTTAGCGAGTGTTATGTGATGTAATTACATCGTTGTCCTGTAAGTTTTGGGGATAAAAACAACCCCAAAACCTGCAGCGTTGCTGGGGGGCTGCAAAGGCAGAGCCGTTATAGGAGGAATTGCGGGAGAGCAAGGAAAGCTCCGGAGTCGTGTGGCTCACAGGGTGGATGCAAGGCTGCTCGATGGGGAGAGAGGAAGCTACACACAGTTCTGCACGGTACAAGGTCGCTCATAACGCTACGAAGAGGGGAGCAGGAAGTAAAAGGCTCGTCCTTTCGCTAAATTCATGCTGCTTCCTGGGAACGAAGGCTAGTTGGGAATAGAACACACCACCGCAGAGCCGCTTCATTGCAGCAGCACACAAACCCAGCCGAGAGGGTGCTGGAGGAGATGCTTTTCACGAGTCCACGAGATTCGCATTCATTTTTACATCTCTGTTGTTTGGTTTCTTTTTGTTTTTAAAGACGTTGAATTGTTGTGCTTGACAGTAATAATGAAACACTACGTTCATTTTCCTGATAAATAGCAATTTTTGGAGTTTTTTATTAACAATGCCCCCCCCTCTTTCCCCTTCCCCCCACCCCGTGTTGCTCTAGGTTATAACCCCATTTCTTCATTCCTCTTGATTAAGCTTGAAGGCATTTGCCATCGAAGAAAGAAGGTGATAATGAAATTGTGTCTGTAACATTATAACTTTTCAGAAAGCAGCAAAAACTTTCACACACAAAACCCATAAACCAGCTGCAGAAAAAAAATTGCTTCCTGAAAGACATCTCCAGTTGATAGTGCCGCTCTCCACCCTCCAGGTCATATATATTGTGCCTAAGGGTTGAAACCGTCTGTGTATCTCACGTCCCTACCCACCCACCTCCCGCTCTTTTGTTTTACATTAATTCCTGTAGGAAAAACACTTGCGAGGCAACAGAACAAGCACAAACAAGGAGTGTCCCAGTTTGCTAGAATTTATTTTGATACATACTAACTGCCCAAACACGCCCAACTCTTGGGTAGTGGGTTTTTTTTTTCTTTCAGCCGAGGGTTGTTCACAACTAATTTGAAGTGTTTCTACCAGGGAAAAAATTTTCAACACTTCTCTAATCTCTGAGCACACCTTTTGCAGGTATTTTGGAGCTTTAGGATTTCGTTTGTGATAATAGTAGTGGCAGGCTATTCCACTTCAGAGTTTTCTGGGGAGTACCTCTCCCTTTTAAGGGTTCACGAAAAGCAGAACAGATCATAACTTTAAACAGCATCAGTGCGGTAGGAGTGCATGACAGACGCGAGGAAAGTGTCTCAAGAGGTCATGGAGTCTACAGACAGAAAGCTTCCACAGATGGAAGATTCCACAGATGGAAGCACAGAGGAAATGCCCGGGAACAGGGAGCCATGCAATCTGAACGCTGTGATCTGTGCAAACTCATGACTTAATTAAAGACCTCATGTCACCTGACCACCTTGTCAGCATCTGGCCTCGTCGGGAGGTACTATCTCCCAACTCTCAAATTTCCACTCTATTTCAGGAAATAAACAATTCAGCTTGGTACCATAACTGAAAATTTTACTACTCTCTGATCGAGGTTTTTCCCACAAGGCAGGATCAGTTATCCCTAGGTCACTCTTGTCACAACGTTGTCCAGTTGGTTGTCTCCAGCCAGAAGGTTTTCCCAGTCCCACTGTCTTCAAAGTGTCACTAAGTCCAAGCCAGCGGTACCAGCGATTACCCAGGCAGCGGTAATCACCCAGCAGAGGCGGTGGAGAACCCAAGCCGCCAATCTCCTGGGCTGCTGGGAGAAGTAGGTAGAGGCATGCCTTTCCCTCCTGCCCTTAGGGGTTGAGTGGGCTGCACGCCTCGGAGCTCTGAAGACATCTCAGTGTTCTTCCTTCTCCCTGCAGCAGCTGTGCGGCTCCCTCGTTGTCAGGTCATCAACACAGGATGTCTGATACTTTGCTGCTCCTTACAAGCTATTGCATTTCCCACAAAATAGCAACGCTGTTAGTGTGGCTTGCCTCTTGTCATTCAGGGATCCCGTTTCCTCCACCTTTGGCATTGCCCACATGCTGGAACATTGCCAGGGCTGGTTACTGAGCAGAACTATGGATTCCTTCCCTAGACAAACCCCAGGAGTGCTTTTGTGGTTAGGTTATTCCTGGGTTCGTTCCAACAGGCAAGACCACACTAGATTTCTCACCCTCTCCATCAAGCATCATCGTACAGCAATATTCTGTCATGCAAGGCACCCCCACATCTTCCTGCCTGCAAAGCTCAGGATGTCCAGTCATAAAACAAGTGAAGCACAAGGCTTTGTGAGGATGTTTTTCCTCATGTTTGAGAATGATAGGAAGTATAAATTCTTACAGCTACATAGTGCCATGGACTCTGTCCACCATCACCACATTCTTGAGCCATCCTAGACCTACATCAGTCACAATTTCAGGGAACCACCTCACAGCTCCCACAAATACCTTCCTACTGATGAACTGAAGCCACCTGCTCTGTATGATAAGCCACAAGTAGGGTGGTTGTGGTTCCATACACACCAATCTGACCCCAGAGCCAGGGAAATGGCTCACTAAGCACAGCCCACACGGCCAGCTTTTAAACTGCTTTGGTTCCTTTATCGTCCACAGAATTATCAAGGATAGCAATTAAGGGGTAAATCACAAGAACTCAAATTTTCAGAAAGCCATGCCAAATAAACACAGCTAAATCCACCTACAAAATAAATAAAACCCCTCCCTTCAAAAAAAACCCCTGAATCTCAACCCCGAAATAGGTTAGCTGAATGAGTTGCAATTCAAGCATAGAGCAGACCTCCCTTTTCACTCCCTTAAGTTCAGCTTGACCATAGGAATATCCTCTCATCACTTAATGAGGCTTCTGCTCTGTATCAGCTTTTCTGTATTAAAATGATATTTAACTGATCATTAGTTAATGAATGAGATAGAACCACTGTCCAACAAGCTGGAACAAGAATTTCCAGAAAAGACAAATCAGTAGATTTTCCTTTCAGGGTTCTGGAACTCTGCTTTAATTTTATCTGCCTGACACAGGAAGAGAATATTCCACAGTACAAGCATAAGGTTTCTGAAAAGCTGCAATTATATCTAAGTGGGCTGGTTATGCAATATTCTCCCCATTTTTCATACAGGAATGAGTGATCATTCACGAATAAGGTCTGCTGTTTCTGTCCTAAGATCATATCATGAGACTACCCCATTTGGACATGGAATTATGCATGGAGCCATTATTTGCATTTCACAAAATATTTACAGTATCCCAATATACCTCCAGATTTCTATGAGGCAATCTCAAATGTCTGATTGCAAACAAATTTACCATAAGTCTGTTAAGATTACTAATTTGCACTTACATCTAATATTGAACCAGGCAATCCAAATCTGTGTCAACAAAGAGGCACAGAACACTGGTACTCACACTAACCTATTTATCTTCCCCCAGTTCTCCTAAAGCCTAGCCAAGTTGTCCTGGTTTTAGCCAGGACAGAGCTTTTTCACAGTAGGCATGAGAAGGTGGAACCTGGAGCGGTGTGGGCATGTGTACCTTGTTATTATATACTATCCCACCTCACTGCCAGAGGCAGGGAAAAGGGGCTCCCTCTCTTAGTTTCAGGACGAAACTGGTGGGGAACTGTTGTTGTCTGGGGCTCCTCCTTGTACAATTTTGTTATTAATATTGTTGCTGTCACTGTTTTTCTTATCTCATTGCTGTTTCCAGTAAATGGTGCTTATCTCAACCCACAATCTTTGCTTTTTGTGCTTCCAGCTGGGGGGAGAGGGGAAACAACTGACAGGGTAGTGGTGGTGAGAGCACTAAACTGGGGAATACCATTCCTAAACCATGACAAAGTTCATTTAGGAGAGGACTGAGAGAGATGAGGCAACTAGTAAGGTATCTAGATGCTTGCTTTCCTTTTTTGAACATGGTACCAAATAAGCTTTTCACCCAAATATTTTAAAAGATATTAAGGAAAATATTTTATTTCTTTTAGGAGACACAAGCCATCAGTATTTCCTAGTCTCTTTCCCGACTTTTAAAGAGTTTTCTAGAGAACTACAACTACCCACAGCAATTTATTTAGATAAAAGTTTGACTCATCATAGTTGCAATATGTCATATAATTGCTTCAAGGGCTAACTGNCAGCTTTTTGATCTGCCTTTGTCTGTTTTGTGAGAACTTTTGAAACCATTTAAGAGGAGGTGGATTTGCCATACATTCCTTCAATCTTTATGAAGCATTAGTGCCTAGAGGGAAAGCCCCAAATCCAGTGAGCAAGAGCTCAAATATTATGATCTCTACCCTGTCCCACCAGCACATACACACTCCAGAGTAGTCCAAGTTTCATCTGGACAAGCCCAGCAGATGTCAGAGAAAACACAGAAGAAACTGAGGCTGCTACAGGGCGAACAGGTACAGAGCACAAAGATCCATCCAAAGCTTTGTGTTGCTACTTGGAGGACAACTTTCATTTTAATTGACAATTTAAACCTCATAGCATGCATTTTTCTAACCATTTTGTGGCTATCAATGTTATTTCAGATGACACTGCAATACTGACCTGAAGTGTTAATGTATCTTAAACAGTATTGGTTTTAGCAGATGAACCTCAAGATGATTCTTAAATGCTTTGTCACAGAGTAGACTATAGCCTAAGNACCCACAGCAATTTATTTAGATAAAAGTTTGACTCATCACAGTTGCAATATGTCATATAATTGCTTCAAGGGCTAACTAAGTGACATAATGGAAACCATACAGAGGTCTCTACCATGACCTGTCATACATTTTTCCCCTGTGAAACAGGTGGCAAACTATGTGTGAAATAAGCATCTTTCAAAGCCAAAATGAAGCATTTAGGAGAGATGCTTGTATTTCACACAGAAACACAGAGCTACGTGAGTGGACAGAGTGGATAGGACAGTAAAGAAACAAATTATTTCAGTGAGGTACCTGGAAAAGAGTAAAAGGTCTGAGCTAGTAGATTATTAAATGGAACCATAAAACCTGAAGTGCTCCTCTATTTTGAATATAAATATTGAAATATAGCAAAAAATCAGTTGAGTTTCTTTTCTGTTATAGATTAATTTTATTTAAAAATATTTATAGAGCAGCTTTTTGATCTGCCTTTGTCTGTTTTGTGAGAACTTTTGAAACCATTTAAGAGGAGGTGGATTTGCCATACATTCCTTCAATCTTTATGAAGCATTAGTGCCTAGAGGGAAAGCCCCAAATCCAGTGAGCAAGAGCTCAAATATTATGATCTCTACCCTGTCCCACCAGCACATACACACTCCAGAGTAGTCCAAGTTTCATCTGGACAAGCCCAGCAGATGTCAGAGAAAACACAGAAGAAACTGATGCTGCTACAGGGCGAACAGGTACAGAGCACAAAGATCCATCCAAAGCTTTGTGTTGCTACTTGGAGGACAACTTTCATTTTAATTGACAATTTAAACCTCATAGCATGCATTTTTCTAACCATTTTGTGGGTATCAATGTTATTTCAGATGACACTGCAATACTGACCTGAAGTGTTAATGTATCTTAAACAGTATTGGTTTTAGCAGATGAACCTCAAGATGATTCTTAAATGCTTTGTCACAGAGTAGACTATAGCCTAAGAGTAAGCTTTCTCTATGACACTTAAATAATGGGCTTTTACAAGACCTATCTCACTACATACAACATTTTAAAGAAAAACCACATTTAAGATCACATTCAAAACACTGTTTGCTAAAATATCATGGTATTTTAAAGAGACTAACAATTTATTCAAGGTAAATGTAACTTAAAAGGTCATGGGGTTGCAAATACACATCCAGTCTGCCATTTCCAGTTTTCTGCAAGTTAATTTACTTAAAATAATTTCAAATCTAGAATAGTGTCAACTAAGATCCAACCTCCAAGGTTATAGAAGTACTATTTTTCCACATCTAATTGAAATGACACTTCCCAGTTTTACTACATTTATTTTTTATTTAAAAGAAAACACCCCTGTAAACCATTACTGTAGCAGCAGTTAGCAACAAGAATGGATAACAACTGTCAGTCTGCAAACATAAATTATGCCCTTTCTTACTGTCAATTTTTAGTCAAATATGTAAATAAATACAAGAGCTAACACAAAATATACCACTATAAGAAAATACATTATATGCTGCAATTGGAAATAGAATATCATGCGGTACTGGCTGCATGAACTGGAATATGTAATTAACTGCTTGGAACTGATTGCTAAACAGTTAAACCTTTTCTTTGTGCAGAGGATCACACTTTTATTAACCATCAGAAATTTGGTTTGTAGTTAATTTTAAACTGCTATATTAAAATCATAAATGTGAAAATGACTTAAGTCATTTAGTGAAAGAAGATACCATAGGCACCATAATATATATATATATATTTTTTCCTTTTTGAATAAAATCTGGTGATGAACCAGCAAAAACAGGATGAAAATTANAGAAACAAATGTTCTAGTAGATTCCAATCAGTCAAAGTAAATTTTGTCAAAGGTGTGCAATTCATATTATGCAATTATTTTTTAGTATTGAATTTTGGTTTAAGGTCAGTATAAGGCTTATAACCAAGTGCTTATTAAGAGGACTGACTACTCAACAGGTCTTGTTTTCTGAGTGCATAGAAATACAATGAGCAATGAAGATGTTTTCCTTGCAAGAGGACATATCCTTCAATTTGTGCAAATCTTCATCAAGTACTTGAGCGTCTTTCAGGTCTCGGAACACATTTCATAATTGCAGCTCTCCACAGGGCAGGGGCAAGTAAAAGGCTTAGAGTAGTCACACTCAGAATAAGAAGATAGACCTGCAAAAGGCAAATAAAAGCCATTACTTCTCTTGGTTACATGACAGTAGAAAGAAGTTTGAGATTAGGCTCTTCTAGACCATGTTTTCAAGAGACTTCACCTGTCTTCCTAAGCAACTATGCATATTGTTACAAAAGCAAACAATACATGCTCAAATAATCTAATTACCTGTTTACCTGGTGTGAAGATACAATTGGAAAAACATCATTATGAGCTTATAGAAAAACAATTGTTTGTATGTGAAGTGATCAATTTTGAAAATTCAGTATTTGTTAAGAAGTCAAAGGCCAATTATCACTTTATTTAAAAAGCAAAATGAAAATCCTTAAACAAACAAACCAAACCAAAAAGACTCTCCAACCAATCAAGCAAATAAAAAACCTCACCATCACCACTCTAAACTGTTCTCGTTTAATGATATAATGGCAAAGTTCACAGCTAGCTCTCTTATCAACAGAAAAAAGCAAACATAAATCCCTTTAAGTCATACCATACATCTTCTGAAAAAAAAAATCCTAACTACATAGTTTGAATAAGTCTTAGATAACAGTGGCAGGAAGTAGTTTTGAGGTCTCAAGCAAAAAATGAGTTTAGGAAATTTCACAGGTATACAAACCTATACCTTAGATAACATGTGAGGGCAGAAAAAAAT
>WBNQ01017633.1:0-12085 GCA_013401375.1 Spizella passerina
CCATGTGCATGGTGCTGTGCTGGGTAAGGAGGACATGTGCCAAATGCAACTTTTGTAAGCCACCTCACCACCACCATAATTAAATGGCTCCATCTGTCTTTGACCTTGTCTTTAGCTCCCTCTGTCACCACCTGTTACTGCCCCCTGGAAGAGATGGGACATTGGGCTGCACAGACCTTAGGCCTGGGCAGCTACAGTCATTCTTGTGCAGAATAGAGAAAAAAGTCACCTTTAGAGACCAGATTTATCAGAGTGTTCAAAATATACTTCCTGACAGAAAATGAAAAGACTAGAAAATGGCAGGACTTCCACACTGAACTTAATCCAGAGTTATGCTGTTGTGTGTATCAATAATTGGGACTGATCAAATAGCTGAAGAGGTCAGATTTCAAACTGTCAGAGCTGGTCAAATACTCTTGTTCAGCCTGCTCCTAGCATTTCCTGGGGTGGCAGAGCTGCATTCTTCAGTGCAGTAACACTCCTCTGTGGAGTGATTAAACCCTTGAAAATATTTATTAATAGAGCCCATTTCACCTTCCTAGCAATTGAGTACCTTCACAGTCTCATCTAGGCTTTATGAATCTCCAAACTGAAACAGGTGTTGGGATAGATAGTTATTGTAGTATATGTATAATACATAGCAATGTTATTTGTGAAATTTTTACTTAGTCTCTAACTAGTAATGTTTTACAAAACATTGAGATGAAAGGAGAAATAATGACTAAGATCCTTATCTGGACAGCTTTAGTTTCAGAGTTTAACTAAAGTTTAAAATATTAGATTAAGATGAGTTTTAAATGACTGAGAACTAATGAGTAACCATGTGGGTTAAATGTTTTTAGATGAGAGCAGTTATCCATACTTGAAGAGTTATGCAAATCAGCTGTTACACACAAGATAAAGGAGAAGCAAATGCAGTAAGATCAGGCTTAGTGAGCTGGACCTGAGGAACCCAATACTCTTCTCTGACCCTGGCAATTTTAGCTGTATTATGAAAGAATAATAGATCATGAGAGGGACAAAATGATGAAGGTGATGTCTTTCTGCTTAATAACCTGTGAGGCCCTTTGCTTCCATGAATTTGTCTAGTTGCTTTACTAATTAGTCAATAGTCTTGCTAGTTGTGACAACCTTTCCAAATCTTGAGATGGGTTATTGCCCAGTAAAATGCCTAGTCCTGCTGAGTTTGTTGGGAAATTTTTTATGAACAAGACTGTGCACATTCACCAAAGAAGAGAGCTCAAAAAACCAACATGGGAGTATCTGTGGAGAAAGGGTACCTAGAAGCAGATCTCCCTAAAAGAGTAACTTTATCCAAAACCATCATTGTAGTCATCCATTTTTGTGTATGTGTATATAGAAAGAGAGGTTAGCTGTGAAGGCCTGGGTACCCAAATGTCCTTATTCCTACAGAGTTATTACAATGGAGCCATAATAAGAAATAGATAAGGAAATGACAGCATTCAGCAATCTAAGGAGCATAAGGTAGGAAGTCTGATGCAGAGGAGTGTTATGCAGGACTCTAATCTAAGGGTTACCTAATTATGCCAACATGACACATCTAGAGGATCTTGCTTTTACTGTCATAATTAAACATAAATCTTGTATGACCACTTTATAAGTGATTTTTTGAAATTCAGGACTTAATATTTTTATTTTTCCATACCTATTCTACCATACCTACTGTGTAATAAAGGCCCCACAAATTCTAGAAAAGGAGATCAAAATAAAAATATTTTCTTCCTTGATAATAGTTGTGGTGGCTAGATACACAGCCTGTACTGTTCTGGCAAGACAAAGTAATGAGTTCTGAAGAAAATTTTTATTTTTCACTCTATAATATTTCTAATAGCTCAGATATCAGTGAGCAGTAAGTGTTGATCTTTTTAGGAGTGGTTGCTAGAAAATACTAGGGAAATTATAGGCTCATATTATTATTTGATAATGGTCTTGTTTTATCTATATATGTATTGTATTACATTTAAAAGTGATGAAGAATTATGCAGTGCTCTTGAAACAAGTTATTGAAGCACTTCTGTTTGTGTGATCCCTGATTTGGTACATCAAAACACTAAAATTTGGATCATGATTTACTTTGAAATGCAGTTCATTTCTGACATGGGGTTATAAGGAACTGAGCCGTCTGTGGTGGGCAGAGTTGGTGCCATTGTGGTCTGTGACATGGCACCTAGAGCAGGTGTGTGTGGCTGGAACAGAGTCCCAGGGACCTTAGACAGATATTTCATTTGTCATTTTTTGTTGTCCAAATCAAAGACTGCAGATCTGAAAACCTCTTGAGGCTTTCAGATCTGTCCTCCTGTCTGAGGCAGGAGCAAACATACCTGTGCCATTCCTGGCTGATTATCTCACTCTTCATGAGCTGCCTCCAGACTGCCTCCAGTTAAGAAAATCCACAGGAAAGCAGAATTTACAGCATACTGCAGTGGTGTGTCTTCAGTGGCACTGTGGTTGTGCTTACAAGCAACATACAGACACAAAATAAGCTCATTAGTCAGTACAATTACCAAAAGTAAAAACAAGTTATTGAAAACTTCCTTGCTTAGAATGAGTTTCAGTAACTTTCAGTAACTGGTATGTAATTATTCACAAATTTCACAGATCCAGTTTCTCCCTCCTCATCCTTTTACCATGTCAGGAACTCAATCTGAGCATCTATACAAAAGATAGATAATAACAATCAATAAACTCCTGTAAGGATAACTTTATCATGGATGTATGTCCTGCAGTGGTCTGCTTGTTTCAGGTAAAGCTTTTCTGGAAATGAAGCATTTATGAAGTGTCTATAATTTAGGGCTCATGTTACAGCTTTTGCTTTGGTGGTTTGTTTATGAATAGGAGACTAATTTACAGAATTTCTCTTATTTATGTGGTGATTTGTTGGTCTGATTTGTTTAATGTCAGTTAATGTGTTAAGAATGCTTTTCAAAAACAGAACAGAAGACGTAGAAAATACAGTTCATCATTTATTCCTCCTTTTTTTTTAGAAAACGGAGATTAAAATGCAAATAATCTCTTTACACTCTACCTGTTTTAATTAAAACTGTTCTATTTTACACTTTCTATAATCAGCCATGTATAATGTTATATAATTCTATTAAGCAATTCCACTGCTGGTATATTGTTCCAATGTTAATGCCACAGTCAGCTCCTCACAGTCATTATGTAAATTCAAAATAGTTTCAAACAAAATCTCCAGTTATAAATTCAGTTGCCTTTAACTGTGTGTAGGTGTGGCAGTTAAAAGATTCATTTTTTCTCTGTTCTGTGGCCAAAGGGACAAATACCTTTGCAGGCACTGAGAAAGACTGATACTGTCTGGCAGTGCAAGAAATGGAAATAAAGGCAAGTCCACTCTTTCAGCCCGGTTCTACACTGCCACTGAGACCTTAGCAGCACAGAAGGTCTTTATCCTCCTTTAAAGGTAATTATAACTCATTGGGTATTTTAAGCAAGAAAACAAGAGTAAAGAATTGGGGAGGATGGTTAAAGAAATTTCAAAGTGCTAATCTGGGAAACATTCTGTGGTTCAGTCCCTGATTAATGAAATTGGTAGGCCATTTGAAAGTTTTCTTTAAATATTATTTTCTGTATCATACTTGTATAAGGTATTTGTAAGAAATCAGACTTACTTGTTTCAACTACATCTGCTTGTCAAAGTGACTAGAACATGTGTTGTCCTTTTTCAATTACTAACTCCTCAAGATTGTTAAACTGCAAATTTACTGTTATGTGTAATGTTACATGTTTACATGTAATCATCAAAATGTGGTTAGCAAGCAGAATAAAGTAATAAAACCTAGAGCAAGAAAGCAATAGTTAGGGAAATCAGGACATGAGAAGAATAACTGATAAAAACAGGTACATTTAAGAATATATTAAAAATAGCCTTTTCGACTGGATTATATAATCTTCACTAAAAATAATGCTTAGATGAATCATTAGAATTGGAAGGGTAAGGAGAACAAGGTCTGATAAATCACTCTTCCTTTACATGTCAGTCACTGTTTGCCTCTCAGACATTACATAATCCATCAAAATGAGGCAGCTTTGTAAATTATTTGGCCATGCTCAATGAGTTTCAGTGCAGGCCCTACTTGGAATTCTCTGTTTAAGAACTGTTGCACCACAGGGCCTGTAAGTGGGTGTTAATACCTCAGTTGAAATAGTCTGCCGCTAAGTGAAGTGGTCCTTAAAAATCAGTTGAGATCCTCTTCTCCAGGCAAGCCCTACTAGAGTATCTGGCATCCCTCCCTCATGTAGTCCCACTGTCCTGGGCTTAATGCCCTCTTGCAGCTGCTCTCCTTTGCTGGGGTTGTAATTTCATTTATTCATCTTTGATAGCAGTTTCTACAACAGCCATGAGCTGTTCTGACTGTTCGATGATGTTATTTAATCCTCTCCATTTAGCATCAAGAAAAAAAATCTGTTGCAAAGAAAACTCCTACAGTATTGATGCAAACTTACTGCACTGATAGCAAGCAGCTGCTCTTATTCTTATGTGGGTGCTTCTGCACACCCAAAAGTGTCGGGTTCGAGGCTTTTTCATATCATTCACTTGAAGCCCACACATTTCTCAGTCGTGCTTTTCCAGTTGGCCCAACAGACCTCACCAGTTTTGTAGTCACTCAAATTGTGGCTGTATTGCACCAAATTTAAGGAAGAATGCAAGCTGGATTGGAACTCCGTGGCTAGTGCACTTAAAGCAGAAAATTTAGATCAAGGAAGGGCAACTTTATTCAGGAGCCAACAGTGCTTGCAGAGCTCTTCCATTGTTTTGCAGTACTGCCAGATGAAAAGTCAAATAGGAGTTTTTATTGGAATTTCTTCAGAATGAGGTGTATGTGATGGTCCTGTACCAGGCTATACTGTGAAATAAGTGTGTGCTTTTGTGAGACTGGCTTTCTTGTGGTTTTTTAGGGCTCTGCTGTGCTTTATGCTTTCTCAAAGCCTACAACATACTACTTCATTCTCTTCGAGCACTTGAACCTGCAGTTAGGATGAAGAATGTCTGTGACATCCTTTTGCTTTATTGGTTACTACTGCCTCATTACCTTACATGCCATAATAACACACCCTGATGGTTTTCTCTTTGGTCTGTGAGGTGAGAAAAAAAGTAGCAAAGCTATTGCAGTGCACATAACTTAATTGTTAAAAACATTTTCCAGTGTTGTAAGTCTTTTTTCTGCTTTCTGGGAAATCCCATAATTTTTTGAAATGCGAGTTGACACCTCTCAATGAATCAGTGGGATTTTTGCTCATAACTTTTGTACTGCACTGGTCTTTATTTCTGTCATCTGTTATTCATTTTTCCACAACTCATTCAGAACTCCTCTGTTAGATTTCACAAGAGTGTTTTCTTTCACATTAATTTTGATCATAGTAGCAAATTCTTTTCCTAACAGGCCTTGTTGTTTTCCAGTGCTTATTTTTCATAACCTTTGGTGTTCTGCAGAGATAATTTTCAGTCTTAATTTTGGCGTTTCTAAATGTGCTGTGTCTTCAGTTTCTCCCGTCACATCATTTAATTGTACCACAATAATGGTTTGCAAACTGTCATTTTTTCAGGAGCTTTTCCTGGCTGGCTTTATTACATGAAAGAATTAGACTTTTTTGAATCCTTCCACCTGTGCGGTTTGCAGAGTGCACACAGCTCTCCTCCTGCAGAGGTGCAGCCCGGGTGGCGCTGCAGCTCCTGCGGTTTGTGCCATTCCTGTGTGTGCCACAAGGCACGGGCAGGGGACACCAGGACACCCCTGCACCCAGCAGCACTCTAGGGGCAATGTGCAGGTTTGCAAATCTGCACCTATGCAGGCTTGGCAAAGGATTCCAGGTCAACCTAACTCCTCTTGTTTTATTTAGGAACATCTATATATAAGGGTGCTGTGTTCCCCAGGGCTAATGTGAGGTTAGTTAATTAGGACACATTTTGTGAGATAACATTCTGCTTCAGAGTCTTCTTCCATGTCATCACCACTAGAGTGCCACAGGAGTATGTACTGTTTATTTAATGGTTGATTGATTGATGTTTTGGTTGGTTGATTGATTGAGATTTCGTGCAGACTCTATGGAAGTCAGTAAGGTATCAAAAGATTCAGGCTTTCAATACATGCCAAATGTAGAACTTCATTTAAAATCTGCTGAGATTAGCAGATCTTTCCACTAACTTCACCAACTTTTGCATCCAATTCCAAATTTGTTTCATGTAAGCATGCTGCACATAAAATAGAACTGTCAAAAACCAACATCGGTTTCAAATTGGGAAGACAATCATGAGAATAATGATAATTTAAATCTTGATATTTGGATATAGGAACCTCATTTTCCCTTTTGTTATATCAGTTTAATACTGATGTTTCCCCTAAATTTTGTATTTTAACATGAGTCTGGACCCCTCTGATTTTACTATCCAACCTTTTTTTTTTTTTTTATTGTTTGGGTGTTGTTGTTAAACCAATAGGTGGACCTGGTTAAGCATATTAGCAGTCAAGATGCAGAATATTTTATAAAAGGACACTGTGAAACCTGGCCATTATAACTTTAAAAACATAATTTAAAAAGTACATGTTGCATATGTTCAGTTAATGTATATATGTTTTTTATATTTGTCATTTTAATGAACTGACAACATGGAACATTTCAGAGAAAACTATGCCTCATTTTAAATCAGGTATTGTTTGATTTGGGGCTAAAAAAGAAGAGGTAATTGCTGCAACTAGAAGTTTTAGGCTTATAATTACACCCTACACTTTGAATCCTGCCTAGTGAGGTCTTTTGTTTTGAAAGTGTGTTTGTTTGAGTGTTCTGGTGTAGATCACCAATTTGTAATCACATCCTGTCATTTCTTCGCGCTTGAGAAACACATTTCAGAATTACTTACCATCTTAATGTTATTTTTCATTATTTCTTCTGACTTTCATGACAAGCAGACATTCCTTTGGGCTGAAATGCTCAGTTTTTTAAGAACTGAGAAGGTTGAGTCACACAGACTTTGTGCACATCTCCTGAGAGAGCTCTGACCATCAGGTGGAGTGAGGACACACAGCTCTGTTACATCAAAGTAATGTTGCAGTGGTTTGCTAATCAGGATTTATTTGGATGGTTAGTGATTTTGGGGGTTTAGTTGAATTAATGAATTCAAGTCTTCAGTCTGTCCAGTTTCTTATTTGCCTTCCAGAAGGCCAGTACAGACCTCAAGGTTGGCATTGTTTGGCAGAGGGACACACTGGGAGAATTGACTCTGACCAATCTGTTCCCATCCCTGGTCTACCTAATCTTGGGAAGCTTTGGATGACTATTTTACTGCTCTCTCCTCACAGAAACTCGAAAAAATGACATCAGTGTCTATGGAGTTCATTTTCTAGGAAGACAAGGGTAGTAGGGAGCCCAAGTCTTTTTTTCCCCTCTCTTACCTGCTACATGATTCAAACTCACTGCTCGCAAAATGCTCTGAGATGAAAGGCACTATAGAAATGAAAATTACTTCTTATTATGGTATTATTTTCAGAGACAAGTTTTCCATAATATTTAGGGACATGTTACCTCCTAGTATTTGAAATTTTAGCAGCACAGTGCTGTTGTGCATTATCAGTGAAAAGGGCAGTTTAAGAGGAATAATTCAGTTGAACATTCATATGAGTCAAGAACATACTAGCATTAAAAGGCTTGGCAGACACTTCTTACTTGGCACTGCTGCTAAGTAATTTTTACCCTTAGATAATTAAAGTGCAGAAACTCTCACTGCAGTTAACAGACAATTGTTATAAAATACCCACATTTTTAAATATTGCAGTGCATTTAAAAAAATCCTACGGTAGGAATCTGTTCTACCCTTCTATCTAATCTAAGTATTTAGAAAACTTAGAGAAAGCAAATAGCTGAGTATCCTAGTGGACATGCATTCAGGAGTAGATCAGAAGTTCACTGCTCATCCAGGGCTTCCACAGTTGCACAAGAGACGCCAACACTATGTGCTAATAAATGTAATGATGTGAATTGGGCAGGAGACTGGCAGCAGAGCAGTGGGCTGAAAGGCATGAGGTGAAAACCTCCGAGTGTCTGTCCTGACCCACAGCAAAGCACGAGATCACCCAGAATGCAGGCGGTGATACAGAAATTGTTTCTTCTGCCTGTACTGGGAGGAGCTGCTTTTTCTTGGGTGACTGCCTGGAGATGACACCTGTAGACAGCTCTGTGACCCCATNAATTTTCCTGCTGGCTCTCTCAAGCTGGGTATTGCAATGTTCCTCTGTCAGTCAGAGTGGCAGGGCAAATCCTCCCTGCTTAGGATTTTCCTCTGCTTGAGGGCCTTAGCTTGCACCATGCATGGGTACTCACAGGTTCCTTTTCCATGAGCAGATTGAATGTTCAACTTGGATGTGCTACTCCTTTGGGTGTGCTGAGTGGGGCTCACTGTCCCCACATTGGCACCTCCTTTGCAACACACGATAGGAGAATGGGGCTGAGCAATCTCCTTGTTCTGCTGCATCAAGCCTTGACTGGGTAGAGTCCATGTGTGACTGCAACCCACANTCCCTTTTTTTCTGCCTGGGTTCTTCCAGGTTCAGCTGCCTGCCTCAACTTGTTATGTCAGTCAGCAATTTTCCTGCTGGCTCTCTCAAGCTGGGTATTGCAATGTTCCTCTGTCAGTCAGAGTGGCAGGGCAAATCCTCCCTGCTTAGGATTTTCCTCTGCTTGAGGGCCTTAGCTTGCACCGTGCATGGGTAGTCACAGGTTCCTTTTCCATGAGCAGATTGAATGTTCAACTTGGATGTGCTACTCCTTTGGGTGTGCTGAGTGGGGCTCACTGTCCCCACATTGGCACCTCCTTTGCAACACACGATAGGAGAATGGGGCTGAGCAATCTCCTTGTTCTGCTGCATCAAGCCTTGACTGGGTAGAGTCCATGTGTGACTGCAACCCACATAGATGAAAACAGCCATCCACATCACTGTAGCTGAACTCAGACCAGTACAGCACCAGCAAGAAGATAAACTATTTGGTTTTAGGACAGAATACCTGGTGCTTGAAAATAGGCAATTTCCATCAGGCCCATGTTAACTCTTTCTCTTCACTTGCATATACATTTTGAAATTTCTTCAACAGGGCTGTGTTCCATGACTTATCTTATCCCAGAGATGAATGTTTGGCAACTGTTTGTAAATACACATCATCTGTTTACTAATACAAGAATGAAACATGTACTTGCTCTATTAAAATAAAATAAGTGACTTTAATAGCAGAACAGCTTGTGTTTGAAGGTCAGGCTTTGGCATGGGAATAGTTCACGCTGAGAAGCAGCACCTTGGCGTACTCTAATGGAAAATGGCAGTGATTTGGCTGATCCACAAGCCTTCAGAAATCACACTGCACACAAACAGTTGTGTTTATTGGACAGGGTGGATGTAGCTGAAGATGTGACTAATTCAGTTCAGTCCTCAGGATTACCCCTGGGAGCAGGAGGAGAAGGAGGGTGGGCTGACATTCGCGGTCAGTTCAGAGTGTAGGGGTGGGCAGGACAGTGTGGGTGTGGAATGGCTTAGGAGGCAGTCATCTGCAAGAGATGGCTCTTGTATGGAAGATGTGCACTCAGCAAGTCACTGCCTTGTGGGTTTGGGTTTGTTTAAATACTGGAGACAAGTTTAGGGTTGTGGGGGGATTTTAAAGTTTTCTCTTATGTTTTTTCAGATGTAGTTTCATTCCCAGAGTTTGTGAACTATTATTTGTATCAGAATTAACATTAAGAGGTGTAGTAAGCTCATCTCAGAACTACTGTCTCATTTTCACTGCTAGAAGAATGTAATTTAGTTAATCTGTTCATCTGCAGCAGCAGCCTGGAAGGTGGAATTTGCCTGTGTGACGTTGTTAGGAGCTGCCAGCTTCACAGATTTGCCATCACTTTAAATCAAGTTTAGATTATATTTAATTAAACCAGCTTATCTGCCATCCATACTAATTACCAGAGTTCATCTTAACTATATACACTTCTGTTTCCTTAAAGATTCAAAGCTGATTTCAAATGCAGGAATTCTTAAAATTAATTAATATGAGCGCCAGGCTCAAATTCCAATTAGATAAGCACACTCCATTAGATATGAAAGTAGGAATAAAAATACAGAATCAGTATGCCAAGTGTCTTATCCAGACCACAGTTCTAGTTGAAGTAATGTTTTATCTATTTCATTTCTAAGATATTACAATTAGCACTACTCCTGCCGTGTGTTGTTTCATTTTCTGAACGAGACTCTTCACGTTAAGTTGCAGGGAGCAGCGCCACGTTCTAAAACTAGAGCCAGCAGGGCTCTGCAGTATAAATCCTGTGGGCATAAACAAAAAGTAGGAGAACATGGTTTTACCTGTTGTAAACTTCAGGCAAAATATTTCCTATTTATCATTTACAATTCTGCTTTTTTCCAGTACTTCCTTTTTGTTGTTGTTGTTCCTGCTACTTCACCTATTTCATATCCCTAAGATCATTCTGTCTGCTGTCACATTTAAGTAACTGCAAACAATAACTGTGGATTGTTGCTTCCTTAATAACCAAGCTGTAGTCATGATTGATTTTCATTTAAAAATGCAAGAATCATTTTGGTTTATCTCAGTAACTGAGTAAAAACTCAGTTTTCAACAGAGTTTATTTTGCCTGATCATGAAGATATGATGCTCTGTGTTTTCATAAACTTTCATGCCAAAATTAACCTGTGTCAAGGCAAAAAAAAATAGAATACAAATTCTATCACTGACTGATCTAAGGGTCTCAGTTACTGTGAAGGTAAAAAAATGAAGTATTTCGAATAAAGCTAACTACACATTTAGCTTTTATCACAAGGTACAGCAACACCATTGCTTTGGAGCCCAAATAATTCTGCTGCATTGGCATTGTGTGACCCTCTACTAATTAGCCTTGTTAGCTGTGTACTACATTCTGCAAGGAAAGGATGACTTAGACACTAAAGTATGAGAGAAAATTAATGACTGTGGATCCTAAGGAGGGAGCAACTCATCCATCCCCTTTATGTACTGACTCAGGCAGCTCTAAGCTGAGCTGAGTGCTGGTTTTTTCACTCTAATTCTAAATATTTGTAGGACGTGTCTGTATGCAGCCAGATCTGCAAGTCAAGTCAATCTCTTGATCATCACTATCTAATACACTTTGACTCACATCATAGGGGGCTCTTGGTATGCATGGATTCCTTTTGATAAAAAACAGGACGATAACTCCAAGTTCTCACCAAATGCATTCCAAATGTTTGTGAGGGTTAAGCTCAATGTAAAGTAAAATGCCCTGAAAAGTACATGGCATTGACATGGGGTCCTTGGGACCAGCTGCTTTCCTCTACAGCTTTGCTCCCACCAGCCCAGACAGGAGCCAAAGTCTTCCCAGGCAGTGTCCAAGCAGCCTGGATAACCAAGCCAAACCTGCACGTTCTCCTAAGGATTGCTGCAGGTTACTGCAGGGGAACTCAGGTCAGGTGATAGGCTAGCCTCCCTCCTGAGTGCTGTCAGCAGAAACTTGGTCAGCCAGGAACTTGCTTAGTTCAGTCTTGAAGAGCTCCAAGGACAGAGGAGCTTCTCCTGGAGCCCACCTTGAACTTCCAAGATGTAATATGTTGTCCTTGTCTTTGTTGTACTCTCTGGCATGAAAAACTTGGCTCCATCATCTTTGTAAATGCCTTGGATGTAATTGTAGGCTGCATTGGCTCCCTCTTACACTCTTCAGTGGGCTAATCATGCCCAGATCCCTCTGTCTCTCTGTGTAGGCAGTGTGCTTCTGGCCTCTCTCTCAGAAGCCT
This sequence comes from Spizella passerina, assembly GCA_013401375.1. Taxonomy (NCBI): domain Eukaryota; kingdom Metazoa; phylum Chordata; class Aves; order Passeriformes; family Passerellidae; genus Spizella; species Spizella passerina. The sequence continues at coordinate 11,811 of WBNQ01017633.1, forward strand.
CCCCAGTTTCCTCCCCATCCTCCTGATTTGGGGTGCCCAGAGCTGGGCACAGCACTGCTGGTGAAGCCAGGGAGGGTCAGGGAGAGGAATGACTGCCCCAGAGAAAGTGAGGCCACACTCATCCAAATGTAGCCCAGAGCAGGGTCTCTCATTAACAGTGTTCAAATTGGATATATAAGAGATCTACACTTTAGATTTAGAATCTCACTTTGCATGGTATGTGGACAGTCAAATGGAAAGCTTGTGGTGTGGAAAGGACTTCAGTGCTTCTTGGA
>WBNQ01017635.1:0-26734 GCA_013401375.1 Spizella passerina
AAAAAAAGAAAAAAAGAAATCTTGTTTGTAAATCCATGTGAATCTTTGAAAAACATTTTAAAAATGCAAATGGCTGAACATCTTAAGAAATATTACACCTTTTTACTCTGTGAACTTTAAAAATCATGAATCTTTAAATGTATATTAATTTCCTTCCTGAAAAGCAATTTGCGTTTTTTTTAAGTGTCATAAAAAAAAGCTCAACAATTGTATGTGGTGGACTGAGGGCAGACAGTGGATTCAATATTCAGTGAACATTGGGACCTTCCTTTAAATAGGAGGAAAAACAAACCTAGTGAAGCATTTATTGTAAGGAGACAACAAAACTCTCCATAAATGTACTTTGGATGTATATTAGATAATCACACAAAGAAACAGTGAAAAAAAGTGTTTGTGACTAATTGTAGAGACGCTTTTCCGAGAAGTTTATTAATACAAGCAAGAAGCACGTGTTACTTTCTGTGTCTTGTTTTAGTCTTATGATTACAAGTTAGATTCTTGGAACGAGATCCTGGCATCCTGTGAGAAATACGGAGTTTTGAGTATTGGTATAATCAGGTTAGGACATTTGCCCGCAAAAGGTCTTCAACAGGGGAGCTAAAAACTAGACAAAACTTACAAGTACAGCTCAAACAATGGAAACATTAGGTCAGAACAGGCTGCTTTTAATAATCACAAGACTTTTTCTTGGACTAGATTCTGAAGTTCTTTTAAACAGGAACTGCAATTTGACCTCAGTGGAAAAGCAATATGTTGTGCTAGCTCTGTATTTTTAAGCAACTTTATATAAAAATTTGGTAACATTGAGGAGTGGGTTAGCTGTAAAATGTCTTTGCATTGCAAATGGTTTGTAACTTCAGTGGGGGTTTTGGGGTTTTTTTGTTGTTAGTTGGAGTTGAATAGGTTTTTTTTCCTTTTTACCTGAACTTGATTTTACTGGTTAATTCTCCATGCTCTATTAGTTGCAGCACAGAATTTCTGAGTCCAAATGCATGTTGCATCTTGTATTTTGGTAGAGAAATCCGACCCAGGGTACCTAATATTGTTAAGATATTTAGATATCTTAGATGAGATAAGAATAGACTGATGTCCTGGTTCATTCAGGAGTGTCACATTGGATTCTACAAAGCTTGAAGCCTCGGGATGCTGCTGGGAGGGTAGAAGTGGGCATATCTGCAGAGCTCAAATCCAGTTAATGGCTAAGGGGCTCCTTGAACTATAAAATTAGGTATCCCCAATATTTGTACATGTGAATCAAGTCCTGTTTTATTCAGAAGTGAAAGAATGCACACATTTCTGCACAACTAGAGCACCTTTTTATTTTTTTCTTTTTTTTTCCTTTAATTAACATTCTCTCTCTTACTTTCATGAGGATGCACTGTGAAACAAGGGATTTTTTTTTTTTAACTACAGCAGTTTCACTGTGTTAGTCATGAGTTCTCATGTTGCTTTTTCATCTTATTTGTATTTTACCTTCTGGGACAAAAAAGCAGAAGAAAAGAACAGCACACAGACTCACAACTCGTGGTGGGAATGAATCTAGACAGATAAACTGTGTTGTTGTGTCAGAGCCATTTCATGCTGGATTTATGTTCTACAAACGGATAAGTGACAAAAAAAATTTGATGTGTACTACACATTTGCCCAGAAGGCATGAGATAAACTCTGTAGTCATTAACTTGAAGGGTAGTTCATAAACAGACTTTCCTGTTACTCTTGCAAAAATTTTTTGCTCTGCAATGCATAATTTTTCTGTTTCTTTGCCTCCCATGAATTTCTTTGGTTTATGTTGCATCAATCCATTCTATCACTGTTATAATTTAATAACAGATGATAGGATTCAGTAGGATATTTAGATATATATAGGCATAACCTTATATTTACACAAATCCATCCAGAGGGATGTTTAAATTTCAGGCTTACTGTCCAGAACTTGACTTTTTTCTCTTTGTTCCTGTTTCCTTCTGAGAAATTCTCCATGCCTTATTTTGCTTATGTAATGGAAGGTGATAATAAGAGTTCTTTCACTTGTAAGCTGTCTTTCTTGGAATGAGTTTTGGTACAGATGGGATTTGTCTACCTTTATTCTGAAATTTTCCTGAGTTCTTCTATGCTATGCCCTGGAGGGGATGTGTGGGATCTGGCAGCTACTAGAGTTCAACTGTATATTTCATCTTCTAGAATAACTTTTTAATCCTTATTATTTCAGGGATTTAACTCATTTCCTTTCCAGTTCCAGTCTCTGTTTTAAGGGTATATTTTTATTTTTCCTTTTTTTTTTTGTTTTTTTTTTTTCTGGGAAAAAATAGAAATTTAAATGCAACATGAAATTGGACTTAGAATATTGAAAAAATTAGTTGTTTGAAATACTTTTAGAGAAAAATTACTGTAAAGTTTTTTCAAAGATGCTTGAAAGCTCTCTGAATGATGCTTATTTGCATGTTTGCTGGTTTTAGGAGAAGGAGACCACTAAACTGAATTGATGCATGTGAATTTTTATGAATTTTGTATTATGCAACTCAGCTTACAGTATGAGCAGTGAAAGCTGGAGTGCTTTTTCATTTTATGGTGGTTTTGCTTTTATTATTTACCTTTTACTACTGGAAGTATAAGTGGGGGACTGATCTGATTGAATAAAGAATCACTGCCTTCAGTAGTGGCTTTCATGTTTTTTGCAGTTTTTATGTGGCTCATATGCCTAAAAGTAGTTTGAAATCAGTAGTATCAGCTCCAAATTATTGAAAGCAGGAAGTAGAAATGAAAGTTTCTGCGGCACAATGGCCACATCTGGTTTCGTTTCAGATGCATCGGGTTGCCTCCTCCAAAACATCACAGTTCTCCCAGAAGGACCCAAAACAATGGTACAGGTTTTTATTCATGCACCAAAGCTAGTTAGCAACATTTCAGCTACTGATTAGTTTGGGTACACCCTGGGAGGCTGTGAAGGACAGAGATCAGTTTTTAAATGTGTCCCAGTGCTATTTCCTGTGGCATCTGTTGTAGTTATGTGTAGCTCATAACTACAGTTGTTCAGCTGGCTACCGAGTTAAATGAATTTTGCAGGAAGGGCTTTTAATTGTCATATGAAAAACTTCTCTGCCAAGTAAACGGACTGTTGGTTTCATGCCATATTAAAAATCAGTAGAAAAGGGATTCTTGAAGACTAGAAAAGATCTAGCAATGTAGAATCTAAAACCAGAATTCTGGGTGGAAGAGGAAAACTTTAAATAAAGTGCATGAGTTCTTAAATACTTGTGCGTGGAAACCAAGCAACATTTTCTCTTTCAGCAAATGCTATTTCAGGATTTTTTTTGAGGATTTCAGATCTTATGGAAAATGCTCACAAAGGGAGATAACACAAAAGAGATTTTGTTTCTCAGAGTATCTTTTATGTTGAAAAAATGCCAGAAAATTGTGTATCAAACATATGATTCTACACGTATAATATCACCTGTGCAGAGAATGCATATTTAAATCTAGAGTGTTTGAAAGGTCATAGCTGAAAGATGCTCTCCAGAATTTTTGGGTTCAAAGGGTGTCATGTAGAAGCTAAAGCTGAACGATTTTGTCTCCTCCTGCACCGGAAGGCAAAACATAATGCTGAATTACACTTCGCTCACTATGATATTACCAAGTAAACCCTTGAGGGAAAGAAAGGGAATTTCATTCTAGACTGTTTCAAGTTATATTTCTCTTGTATTCAAGTGATGAGCTAGCAAACTAGCCATCTTATCATTATTGTTGTCGTCATTTTTATTATGATTATTTTATTACGTTGACAAGAAAAAAGAAATAATGGTCAAAAAAACTGGATGCTTCAGTTCTGGGGAAGACAAGCTGATAGCAGAGAATGGTTTAGTTTTTCTGTGCCTTCTCTGGTGTGTTCTTTTCTCACTATTCTCACTCTGGCTGTTGTGCAGGTGGTTGACCAGATTGACACACTGACATGTGATCTGCAGCTGGAGGATGAGATGACAGACAGTTCCAAAACAGACACCCTGAACAGCAGCTCCAGCAGCACAACAGCCTCCAGCCTGGAGAAGGTGAAGGTGCGGGGCAGCGCGCCGCTCATCAAGCCGCCCGCGCACCCCTCTGCCATCCTCACCGTGCTGCGGAAGCCCAACCCGCCGCCTCCTCCCCCTCGGCTGACGCCCGTCAGGTGCGATGAGCCCCCCAGGCTGCCTCCCTTGGCCAACCCGCTCAAGACCAACGGCACCCTGCTGCGGAACGGGGGCCTGCCCGCGGGGCCGGGCCGCATCCCCAACGGAGATGTGTGCTGTGTGCCCAGCAGCGGCCTGGAGAAGGTGGTGATGCCACCGCTGGCGCACAGGGCGGAGAAGGAGCGGTGTGCCCAGGCGGGAGCCAGGGAGCGCGTGCGGTTCAGCGAGAAGGTGCAGTACCACGGTTACTGCCCCGACTGTGACGTTCGCTACAACATCAAAAACAGGGAGGTGCACTTGCACAGCGAGCCGGCCCGGGCTGCAGGAAAGCTGCCACACCAGTGCCCTCCTCTGCCGCCTCCTCCACCTCCACTGCCTCCGTTTCTTCTGGAAAATGGAGGGTTGGGGATAAGTCCCAGTAATAGCTTTCCTCCTCCAAGACCTGCAACTGTGCCTCCACAAACTGCGCCAAAACCCCAGAAGACCATCTTGAGGAAATCGACCACTACAACAGTGTGAAGTATGCCCCTTGTAATAACTCTTTGTTTTTTCCTATATATAAACATAAATAGGTAATGAGCACTTTCTACTTGAGCAATAAAAAGACCCAATGTATTACACCCTGTGTCCAGTGAAGTGGCATAAAAATCACATGGTAAGTACAAAGAGGAATACTTGTTGGTCTTACCCTTTTGGCAAAGGGTGCTGGAAAAATGGTAATTCTTTAGCGCTGATGTTGTAAACATCTGTAGCAGTTTCTTATTTGTAGCATGGTTTAAAAGACAATGAAAAGAAAGTTCAATGTGAAAATACTGTATAGTGATATGTGATAGGTTTCAGACTGATATAAGGGAATAACCATTCTCTCCTGGGTTTTGGGACTTTTCAAATGGCTTTTGATGAAGCCAAGTGGAGTACCAGGTAACAGCCTTTGACTGAATTCTAGCAAATGCTTTTTTTCTCTTCATGCGTGCTTGAGCAAATTCAGTGTATGTGGAGTGGGTGCAGTAGGGGGTAATCACTGGACTCTCAGCAGCTTGGTCTTTGGTGGGGAAGTATAATTGAAAAAAATAATTGAAATGTGTATTGGCGTGGCTCTGGAAAACTGAGTTGCATTTTGTTTCTCACTGTCTCAGTGCATCGCTCCTGGTGTTAAGTACTGAGTCTGAGATGAGCAGGATTGTCCCATTAAGTTCCCCTTTTTTCTCCAACTGCAAAATGGTAGTGATATTTTATCTCACTGTGCAATGGCAGTAGGCTGGAAAAACAAAGCCCAGTCCTGTGTTTTTCACAAAGCTTTTGTCTGGTGCAAATCTTCTTTTTGAAGGCAAAGAAAATGTTGCTTAAGGCCTCCAGGGACATCCACTTAATTCATGTAAAGAGCTTTGAAGTTGAAAAGCTCTGTGCAATTATGGAGCATTAACATGCAAAACAAGATATTTTACATGTTATCACATTTTGATGGTGAACCCAATTAATATTCTTACTTGTTGAAAAAAAGTCCTCAGTTTTTTCATTATTTTATGACAGAATATCCTTTTATTCTCACAAAGAGAATTGCAGGGATTTAGAGTTTAAAAAAACATCCAGTCAATGAATAAATCTGATAAAAAATCTGTTATTTACAAAACATGTACCAAAATAGTCTCAATGGCCAACAGCAATGCTATATTAGAAAAAATTATGCTATTTCAGCTGAAATATAAAAAGTACTTTATGGCAAAACAGAAAAAAATCCGACAAAACAGATTTTGAATTTAATTTCTATTTACATCTAGTAAATTAAACAGATATTGTGTTCTCCTGTATAGGTATTCTAGTATTTAAACCAAAATAATAAGAATAATTGTAACAAAAGTCCCATCAGATGACTACTGTTTGTAAATCTTTGCATTAAGCAAACATTTTATTTTGTGCAAATTCACATCCAGGGTCTAAAGCCTCATGAAGTATTCCCTGCATAAAAGGCAAAGAAAGGAAATCATCCTAAATTCTTAATCATGCTTTCCCCTCATGCCTCCCATGTGTTTTTCATGATGCACTTTACATTTGGTATTGTTTGACTGTGCTTAATCCCACGAGAGCTGCTGCTGAGTGCAGCGAGTCCAGGCGCTCGCGGCAGGAGACAGGAACTCATCTGCATCTGTGCAAGATCTTTGCTGCCCAGATCAGGATTATGGCAGGTGGATTCTGCTCACGTGCTGGAACTCCACAGCACCTCCCTTGCTCATACATTGAAAACTGCATTTGAAATCACTGGAACAATGTGCAGACATACCCACATTGCATAGCTGTAGGATTTTCTTTTAAAAAGAAAATTCCTGCTGTCCTTACAATATCACTGCTGTACAGATCATACTCCCGTTATGAGCTAGTTTAGTATTTTTTTCCATTCTTATACAAGCTACTGTTTACAAGAAATAAGATAATGCAAATCAAATATTGCACATAAAATATTAAAGAAAATAATGCTGAGTAATTTTAGAGGGTGATGGTGCATATGTGTTACCTCACTTGGCTTAGTTTTTTTGGTATGAACTCACCTCTGACAGCAGAGTGCTGCATTTCTCCTCTGGGCTTCTCAGAGTCTCGTGAGCATGTTAGCACCTCCAGACTGGATGTTTCACTCAGTGGATGTGGACTGATGTACATGTAAATTTCAGTTTTGTTACAACTATCAGCTCTGGAAAGCTTAAACAACATCCGAGTTTCAGCAATTAATGTTCAGTTTTGGTGCCCAACATCTTGCATCTCATACCTTTTCTTCTCCTTCAGAAGTGCTTCCTTATCTCTTTCCCTACACCTCCCTGAGTATCTTCCTATGATATGGCTGTGCCGTGAAAAAGATGTGAGTTTTCAAATGCAGTGCTATCTCTGACCAGCAATGCAGCTTCAAAATGTGATGGAAAAACATTGTTTTTTAGCAAAGTTTGACAACCCAGGCTTTCTTTAATACAACATGGTCAAAGGTCTCTGTTACATCATAATACAAACATTGAATCAGTTATATTTTAATGAGAATGTCTCTGGCCTGTGTCCCATTGTAAGCTATTTTTGTCAGAGTAATAATTTCACATTAATAACATGTCAGAGTAAAATTAAGGTTAAAACAGGTAAACTTGCAAAATGTGCAAAACAATTAACTTTAAATTTTGCAGCACTGTTTGGAAACTGGTAATAGAAATGGCGTTACAACAAATGCAGTAGTGTGTTCAGCCAGCAGTATTTTTTACATTTATATGAGGAATGTAAAGTATGTGAAGCATTTTTGAACACCTACAAAACAGTGTGCTACACACTTTAGTGAGGAATACTCAGTACACTAACTGGACAGGAGTTGCCTGCATTTATAATGTAAACATAATATTCTTTGAGATTACATTTAGTGTTTTGCAAATATGTTTATACCTGAATAAAATGAATGTCCAGTAGCAGTACTCAGAGCTTTAATTCAGTGTTTGCCACTCCATCAGTCCGCTGTATAGATTTAGTATTAAAAAAATGAAAATTACCTTATTTGTAATAATGGCATTCATTAAAAAGGTTAACCCATGAATGTATTGCAAGAAAGGAAAACTTGGAGAGTAAAATCCAATAACAATCCTTTTGAAGGACGCAAGGTAGGAATCTTCAAACAGATAATGTATCTTTCTGCTGCCTGGTAAAAGTCACTGTTCTTCCTTCTCTCTTGTTGTCTGAGTTGTTACACCTTTCATCACATCATCAATTTTCTTAAAAACAAGAAAAAATTCCAAATCATCATTGATATTTTTTTATTATTAAATCAATATCTTAATTAAAATGTGATGTGATATAAGTCAAGTACAGTACAGCTCTCGTTATTAGCTTTCTTCAGATAATTTGTTTATTGGTTTTGAAGCAGAGAGGCAGTATGACTCCTTTAATTACCAGAGAGATTTTATGTGGATGTTTGCTCAGATCTCTTTCTTTCCGTGTTCTAATTACGGCTTTCCTTTCAGTAATGTCACAAACAGTAATCTTACATGTTCATGTAAAATCATACCATGGCTGCTGTAGTCTTAAAGTAGGCATGAGTATTGGGCACATATTTTTATAGAGGCAGCATTTCTCACACCCCTGTATATATGCTGTGAGCCATGCTTTTTCAGGGGCACTATGTGTGTTTAGAAGCAAAATATCCACTGTTCAGACTAGCAATCATATTGAAGGCATAATGCTCACAGGTGCAGAAAGATCTTGCAAGTGAGGTGTGCACAAAGGCGTGTGTTAGAAATGTATATGGTTGTGTTAGAAATGTATATGGTTAACCTTGCTAAGAACAATTGCTGGAATACTCAATCTGAAAAAAATATTTAGTATCTGTTACATAAACACATATTTTGTAGGGATATTTGTGATCTATCTCATGTAATATCTACATGCTGCAACCCAAAATTTTTGTGTCTGTATTGGCACAGACCACAACTGAAGCAACAGCAGCAGCAGCAATATCAGCAGCACTGGTGTTACTGGGTCAGTATCCTGTGGAGCAATGCTTGCAAACTGCATTACAGCCTCATCTTTGGTAGCAGTTACATGTTGATGGGATTTAGTTGCCAAAAAGTAGCAGGGATTTTATCTCAAAGTTTTATGGTGGCTAATAGTCCAACAGAGCAAGTTTCTCCACCAGTCATAATTTTGGAAAGGGGTTGTAGTAATCCATCTTGGGATAGCTCTTGGGAGCACAAACCAGCTGACTTTCATTTCTGATCTTAGATGCTTGACATGTTTCTAACTCATGCTGGTCAAAGAGCTCTCCTGTTGGCTGAGACTGGAGCTGCTGGGATGATTGGACCTGACCATGAATCCTGCTGCAGGCGAGAGGCCCGTGCTCGAGTCAGCCAGTGCACGTCTGCTCCTGTTCTTCGAGCCCTCGCATATTTTCATGTATGGCAATGTTCTTGTTGCTACACCTGGGAGAGTTTTGTTAAGAAATTACCCCTGCTCCGTGTTCATCAGTTGAGTGGTATTGTTTCAGTGGTGAAGCATGGCTGGTATTTAAGTTCTCGGTCTTTTGTAATGCTAAATCTTTAGAAATTTTGAAGGAAGGGTTTTCTTACTTTTGAGGTAATCATTCTCCTGTCAGGTTGTACAAATAAGATGAAAATCATCGTGCAGTTATGATGAAGGTGGAGCAGAAGTTTTCATACTTCGAGGGATTGGGTTTGTTATTGAAGGGCTTTTGTGTATCTTTTGTTGCATGAAAATGGTTTTTATGGATAGCTGAGAAAAGAGTAGAACATAAATTGCACCCAATAGCCAGCCAAGAGTAGTGCTTTGAGGAATGAATAAAACCAGAATCATTCTGCTGCCTTTCTTGGGAAAGATAAATACTCCAGGAATGTCCTGGAGTATTATTGCTGCATCTTCTCCTCGTGGCAAGAGGTTTTTTCTTTAATTCCTGAAATATTGAATGTGTATACTACAATTCTTTAAGGAACTTGGTCCAATCTATCTCATTGTTGCTTATAAATTATATTCATGAAAAAGATATTTTTGAAAGAGATATCTGATATCACATCTGTCTCTAGATGTTGATTGTCTGATGCAACTTTTCATGCAATCTTGCAAGTAATAATGGGAAAAATCACACAAGAAGAGAAAATAATAGGCAAATTGTGAAAAAAAACCCTTTCAACAGATGTGTTTAAGTATATTTCTCAGTGTGCTTACATAATGATAACAACATCAATATGAGAGCTTGTTTTTCTTTATGTAGCATTCTTAACATTACTTGAAAATCTTGAATTATGAGTTTAATATAATAATTACATTAAGTGATAAGGAAAAAGCCAGTCAGTGACAGAAATTCTCATAGAAGTTCTCATTTCCTTTCCAGCTCAGCACTGATTTTCCTGAGTAAAAGTTGTGTGTGTTGGTCTCCTTCTTGGATAAATTAGCATGTGAAAACCAGAACATTATGATAGTGTTTTTTTGTATAAATGCCTGCAGGATATTTTGGATTTTCTTCTTTGCAAATACAGTGATGATTTGGATGGTTTGATGATACAGTCATATACTGGAATTAAAAGATTGTCTACGTCCCTATATCCCTTCAAATAGAGTTTAAATCTCTCTCAACAAATCCTGGTAACTCCTGAGCTAAGATCTTTTCCCCCTATTTGTTGACAGTAGTCTTGGTATCGTATAAACTGACCTGTGATCAGAACCCCCAAAAGTCTGCTGGTCACGCCAGTCTCTAAGCCAGGTATTATTCTTCATGATTTTCCGGTTTCTTTCCCTTCATTCCCTGCAAAGGGGAGGACAGAGAGAACAGAACTGGTACTCGAGATCCCTTGAATAGTTGTCTCAAGGCCCTGAGGACCTGCTTGACTCTCTGAAGCCCTTGATGAGATTTCATTGCTGCCTACCTGAAAAGCCAGTAGAGGCTGATAATCAGTGGGCCATACCAGGCTGGGTTTTTTCTTGATGATGTCTCTTACATGGACCTCAGGGAGGCAACGCACCTCCCTGTGGCTTGGGTCTAGTCAGCGTATTGGGCCTTCCATTCCTTTCAAAAGGGAGTCACCAGTGACTACTGCACTTCGTTTTATTTAATTCAGGAACTCATGGTGTGGGGTTAGACTTCCTTGCCTTAGGCAACCTGTCCATCCCAGAAGAACTCCAATCCCCATTCTCATTTCTCTGGTCCCTAGATTCCAGGGCCTCATATCATATTGTATAAGGACAACTGTGAAGGTGAGGCAAGTTGGATGGGAATTCAGTACCAATCATCAGTCAGGAGAAGAGTGAAGTCAGCACCTTGAATTTTAGGAAAGTAACATTTCAGCTCTTTGAGAAGCTAACCAATGGGCAAACCTAGGAAAATGGGACAAGGGAGCAGAACAGAACTGTAAGATCTGTCCATGGAGCACAGGAGCTCTCATTCCCCACATTTAGGAAATCTGGAAAGCAGAGGAAGAGTCAGCTTAGATTAATCAAAAACTGCTGGTTAGCAAAAAGGAAATAAGGAAAGGCAGAGATAATGGAAGCGGAGACAGGTATCCTGGGAAGATTTTGGGGAGAGGTTGCCTAGTTGTGTAGGTGTGAGGCCAGGAAAACCAAGGCATAGAGAGAGCTGAACTTGGCAAGGGATGCAAAGAATAATAAGGACAATAGGTTAATGAGGCAGAAAAGGAAGGTCAAAGAGAGCATACAGCCCCTGATTAACACAAACTGGCAAACTGGCACCAGAAGGCACTAAACTTTTTCACTTCATTCAATGGCCACCTCTCTTCCCATTCTCAGATGGATGGAAGCTAAGTCCATCCCACTGTAAACAAGGATCAGCTCTATGAGCACCTGAAGAACCTGAATGTGTCTAAGTCTGTGGGACTCAATGGGATGCATCCCAGAGTACTGAGGGAATTGGCTGCTGTAGTTGCCAACCCACTCTCCATGATACTCAAAAAGTTGTGGCAGTCAGGGGAGGTCCTGGATAATAGGAAAAAGGGAAGCATTGAACCAACCCATCTTAAAAAAGAGTAGAAAGGAGAAGCCTGGGATCTACCAGCATGTCAGTGTCACTTCGGTGCCTGGGAAGGTCATGGAACAGATCCTCCTAGAGTGCACATGGAGGACAGGAGGGTGATTTGAGGCAGTCATCACAGCTGATCAACTTGTGATCTTTTACAATGCAGAGACTGCATCAGTGGGCAGGGGAAGGACTACAGGCATTATCTGTCTAGCTCCTGTGGGGCATTTGAGTTCTCTCCAACATCCTTCTTTTGAATTGGAGAGATATGGATAGACTATTCAGCGGAGTAGGAATTATTTGGATGATCACATCCAAATAAGAGGGAACTGGTCAACAGCTTGGTGTACAGATGGAGATCAGTGGCAAGTGGTGCCCTCAGGGTTCCCATATTATTTAATATCTCCATTAATGACATAGATGAAAGGGTCAAGTTCACCCTCAGCAGGTTGGCAGATGACACAAAGCTGAGTAGTGCAGCAACATTCCTGAAGGACACCATGCCATCCAGAGGGACATGCACAAGTTTGGGAAGTGAGCCCATGGGAAAAACTCATGAGGTTCAGTAAAGCCAAGTGCAAAATGCTGCACCTGAGTCGTGTCAGCCCCCAGTATCCGTGGGGGCTGCAGGATGAACAGATCAAGAGCTCCCCTGCGGAGGACTCAGTGGGTACTGGGGGATCATGGTTTGGACATGAGCTGGTGATGTGTGTCCATAGCCCAGAAAGCCAGCTGTACCCTGGTCACAGCAAAAGCGTGACCTGCGGGTCCAGGAAAGAGATTGTCCTCCTCTGCACTGGTGGGACCCCAACTGGAGTACTGCATCTGCCTCTGAGTCCTCAGAATGAAAAAGACATGGACCTGTGGGAGAAGAGAAGGGCCTCAAAACTAACCAGAGGGAGCAGGGTCCCTACAAGGAAAGACTGATGAACTTTGCATTATTTAGCCTGGAGAAGAGGTAGAGAAATCAGGACTGATGTTGAACCCAGGAAGAAGGGAGGAGTGGAAGGTGATTTAAGATTTAGTTTTATTTATTATTTTCCTACTCTTATTTGATTGGTAATAAATTAATTTCTCCAAATCCAGTCTGTATTGCCTGTGATGGAATTTGGTGAGGGGGTCTCTTCCTTTACCTGATCCTACTCTTGAGCCTTTTATTATATTTTTTCTACCCTGTCCAGCTGAGGAGAGGGAGTAAAACAACATCTTTCATGGGCTTTCATCCAGCCAGGGTCAGCCCCCTCACAAGCAGTGTGTAAGGGTGCCAAGATCTAGTGAGCTGTTACTGGAAAATATCTTTTCCTTATAACTGATCTTCAGAAAAAGTGAAAATTAGAAATTCAGAAAAGGAAATTTCATATTAAAAGTTAAAAATTTTTGGATATTATTTGCTTTAACTTAAATGATTAGAGGGAGCTTATTCATTAATTCAGTGGAAATAATGCTTCTGAAAGCAGAGGACCCATTAATATTGCAAAAAAAACATGTGTGTTGTTGTCTGAGTTAATAAAATCCAACTAGAAATAAGATTAAAATCCTTCACAGTGAGAAGAATTTATTTGGAAAAGTAGTCAGTAATCCACAGTATGAAGTCTTTGAATTAATTCTGCATTTCTCTAAAAAGGGGACACACTAAGTCTAAGGAAAATACTACAGTCGTAAGCAGGAAGGCAAAGTAATTTACTCTAATGCTCGCTGTTAGCCATTAAAAGAACTGATACACCTTTCATTAAAAGACAGATGAAAAATATACTTTTCTGATGTAGCCAGCAGGTGCAGTTTTGTACTTGACAGAGAGGAGGGATGAAAAGAATCAGTTAAGCATGCCAGAAGCAATGAAAAAATTAAAATGTCAAACTTTATTTTTTATAGACAGGCACAACTCAGTACAATTTGTTCAGAGTGTTAATGAATTGCTTCTACTTACATGGTGACTTGAAAGGAATGTGTTGGATGGCTTTTATGAATATATATGGAAGTGCTTCTCTACCGTCCAGAATTATGATTTCAGAACAAACCATCTTTCTATATCTGTGTGGAAAATCTGCAGCAGAACAGCATACTCTAGATCAACTGTAAAGACAAATCCTTTGGCAGCCAAAGTGCTTCTCAGCTATGCAGTGATCGATCCCAGGATCAATCAATAGATGCAACCATAAACCAACACTCTTAAAATTCCAGTGCTGATGTAACTTTATTTAACCCTGATCTCTTTCTGGGAAAAACATCCCAAGCCATCTTTGCTGATCATTCCTACATCCTATATATATTATATTTGAATATAAGTAAATAAATATGAATATTTATTTATTTATTTACTTACTTACTTTAAAATATATATATTCCTATAATAAGTCCACTACAAACATTTTTGAACCAGTTGAGGCTGTCTGAAGCTGTTCATCCCCAAAATCGGTCAGTCAGTCAGACTCACCTCCTCAGAAAGAGGAGAGTGGAAAAAGAATCAACCTTGTCACAGGCCTTGTGGGCTTTTCCTTGACCTGGCTTGTTTCTACAAAGTGTGAAAAGAATGCAGAAGAAATGTTTTCATGTATACTCATCTAGAAATATTTCAAATATGTTGTTGGGCTTCACCAAAATCACTAAGTACAAAATATAATCAAAATAAGATTTTGAGTTGTGTTATGATGTGATGTAATGAATCCTTCTAGTAAAATAGATCTTTTTATAAGAATGAAGGAAATCTAGCATCCTATTTCTGAGATATTTATAATATATTTCTGCACCAAGTTGTGCAGAAATATATTGTAAATGTGTATGAAATACACAGAGAAGAGCTTCTGGTGGATGTTTATTTTCTAAAGAATAATCCTTGAAGATATGAATGAAACACAAATGGATTTTTTACAACAGGAAAAAACACCACTCTCATTTGCATTAGTAAGATAGTAGTCAAGCTTTTTTTTCTGCTGAGGACTTTTTTTATTTCTGCGGGGATTTTTCTTATTTTTTGTCCAAGCAAATATGACATGGAAGTTGTGTATTCTTATTTTTCTTTTCTCTTTTTAGTAGTCCTTTTTGTGTTCCTTCAAAAACAAAAACAAAAACAAAAAAAAACCCAAAAACAAAGTAAAACGAAAGAAAACCCCCCAAAAAGCCAAAACCAAACAGAAACCCACAAACCCCATCCAATCAGCCAGGAAAAAAAGGAAAGAAGAGAAAGAAAAACTAAATTATTTAGTTGTGATAGAAAACACAACACGTTTTAGCATTTTTAAATACATTATTAATGCTTACATTTTCACCTGTTGAGGAACTCTGACAATTTAAATAGTAGTTAGTGAAAAGCTGACATACAAAAAAAATTAAAATAACAATTTGCAGAACAATAAATTTGGTGGAATTTCGAGAAACGTATATCAATAATTACTGAACAGCTGGAAAAGAGGCTCATCTGATAAAGATTTGGGGCTCTTGTGAGTTCTGACAAAAAGAGTTCAAGGTTTACAAAAAGAACTTGTAAGACTCCTCCAACAGCTTATGTAGAATGTCATGTGTAAGTACCTGCACTGACCTAGTGACTGATTCATAACACAACAGGTTATGAGTCTCTACAGGAAAGCTTGGGTAAGCCAGTAGGCCAGATCTTTGTGGTGCATTTGTTTTCATAACCCAAAATATTTTTTCATGATAAATTCAGAATTGTTATTAATGTATTTAAAATAATTTTGTAAGCTCAGTCATAATATGTTACTGATGAAGTATATCATTGTTTGATAGATGTCTTTAACAATTCCAGTAATCACACCTACTGAAGAAATGAGGAAGTACAGCTATGATAATACATAATTTGTGATTTATGTATTTGGAATCTGTGTATACAACTGAATATGATCTTGAATACTTTAGAGACTGATGATTTTTTTTTCCTGTCATGACCTGATTTTTAAGTACAAGAGTAGTATTTTGAGATCATGTTTAAGCCACCGACTTGTTGTTGGACACTGCTTGGAGACCAGCTGTGCTACTTGAAAACAATTTTAACTTGGGGTTTGCCAAGACTTACAAAAGAGCTGTAAATACTGAAGTAGTCCTCATTTTATGATAGTACAATACATTGTTCTAGTTAGGAAAATCTTTTGTTACAATTTGTTGAGCAAATTGTTATTTATTTGCATGATAAGGTTATCATGTCTTTGTGGCCAGAACAGATAAGAAAATAATTTAAAAAACATAAACAGTGTCTACATCTGAAAGCCATCAGCAAACACTGACTTTGTCTTGTTAGAGGTCTTAAAATACATCTATTTTGGTTTATTGTCATTAAGGTTTGACCTTGTCACAGTGATATGCAGACCAATTATGCCAGTGGTCAAAGCCAAAGTGCAGAAAATGGAGAACTTTGTTCCAAGTAGTTTATATCTTTGGTATAATCTGAGATTGATTCTGATCACATGCAGACTTAAGAGTAAGTCTCCAAGTGGGAAACAGTATTTAAAGCCTGAATTGTATTATTTAGGTAAAAGAAAAATTAAACAAGGACGGTCTTGCAGAAGAATAGTGACTACATATAAGCCTTGGTCTCAACATTTAAATTTTCTAGTACTAATGCATTTTTTACATACATTGCTTATTTTCATCCACTTCTTTTTTTGGTACTCAGCTCCAACTGTAAGAAGACATGGTGTTCAGTCGTTTCCTTTAAGCCTAGGGAGATAAGAAATAAAGTTGTAAATAAATTAGTAATTGATTTCTAGAAAGAGGATGGCCAGTGTAGCACGCTTCACTGTTGATCTTGTCTGAATACCCAGACTGATGCAGGAAAACCATTAGAAAAGCATTGTATGTACCAGTTTGTTTTTAACAATTTTCTTTTGCTGTCGCTCATTAACCATGCATACAGGACATTAATTATTTGTCTCTCAGACATGCAATGAATCTTTTAAATTGTGTTTAAATGAATATTTCATGAGCTTTCAGCACCTGTGCTTTGTGGTGTGTTTTCAAGGAAAATTTGATCTATGAGTGGAAGCTTTAAATGTCGGAAACACAAAGCAGGAAGCTTTATCATAGTGCCATAAGATTCTAGGAAAAAAAGGTATGTATTATTAATTATTAAGAGCAGAAAGCTATGGTATTAGCTTTCTGTTTAACAGGAAATTGTCTGTTGGGTAAGACAAACTCTGCTTCATCTATATTGATTGGAAAAACTATGAACTGGACATCAGTTCTTCATGAGGAAAAAAACAACTTTTTTGCCTCTGTCTTTATTGGCACCCCCTCTTCCCACAAGTCTTGACTGGATGGACATCAGGATGGGGATTGGGAGAACAAAGTCCCTCCCACTCTAACTGAAGGCCAGGTTATTGACCACTTGAACAAACTAAATATATATAAATCTCTGGGACCCAATTAGATGCATTCCAGAGTCTCAAGGCAATTGTCTGATGGCATTCCCAAGACACTCTTGATATTAAAAAATTCATAGCAAACAGGTGAAGTCCCAGGTGACAGGAGAAATGGTTGCTGTACCCATCACTTACGAGGGTATAAAGGAGGACCCTGGGAAGCACCAACCTGTCAGTGTCCCCTCCATGCCTGGAAAGATCCCAGGACAGATCTCCTAGAAGCTCTGCCAAGGCACATGGAGCACAGGGAACCAGGGCAGCTGCACCAAGGGTGAGTCCTGCCCCACCAGCCTGGTGGCCTTCTGGGATGGAGTGGCTGCATCAGTGCCTGAGGGAAAGGCTGCCGGTGTCATGTACCTGGACTTCAGTACGGCCTGGACATGGGCCCCCGTCACATCCTTCTCTCTAACTGGAGAGTGTTGGATTCTGCAGATCAGCTGTTAGATGGACAAGAATGTGTTGGATGGTCGCATCCAGAGGGTGCTGGTCAATGGCTCAGAGTCCCAGATGATGTCAGTAGCGAATGGTGCCCTCAGGGGTCTGTACTGGGACCAGTATTATTTAATATCAATGACAGAGACAAAAGGATCGAGTGCACCCTCAGCAAATTTGCAGATGACACCAAGCTGAGGGGTGCAGTGACACTCCTAAATGATGGGATGCCATCCAGAGGGATGGACAAGCTTGAGTAGTGGACCTATGGGAATATCAGGAGATTTAATAAAACCAAGTGCAAGGTGCTGCACCTGGGTTGGGACAATCTCTGTTATCAGTCCAGGCT
The DNA here is from genome assembly GCA_013401375.1 of Spizella passerina. NCBI lineage: Eukaryota > Metazoa > Chordata > Aves > Passeriformes > Passerellidae > Spizella > Spizella passerina. The sequence continues at coordinate 17,806 of WBNQ01017635.1, forward strand.
GGGGGATGGAGGGACAAGAGCAGCCCTGCCCAGAAGGGCCTGGGGGTGCTGGTGGGTGAGGGGCTGGACATGACCCAGCCGTGGGCACTCACAGCCCAGAGAGCCAGACGTGTCCTGGGCTGCAACCAAAGCAGGGTGGGCAGCAGGGGAGGGAGACAATTCTGCCCCTCTGCTCTGCTCTGCTCTGCTCTGCTCTGCTTTTTGCTCTGCTCTGCTCTGACCCCACCTGGAACCCTGTATCCAGCTCTGAGGTGCCCAGCACAGAAATTGACCTATTGGAGTAAGTCCAGAACAGGGTGGACTAATCACCAAGGTGATTAATAGGATGGAGCATCTCTCCTAAGAGGAAAGATTGAGAGAATTGGGATTGTTCAGGTTGGAGAAGAGCAAGGCTTTGAGATTATGTAATGCCAGCCTTACTGTACCTGAAGGGAGCCTATAAGAAACCTGGAGACAGATTTATTACATGACAAAAGGGAATGGCTTCAGAGTGAAGGATAGTAAGTTTAAATTAGATATTAGGAAGAAATTCTTTGCTGTGAGGTTGGTGAGGCACTGGAACAGGATTCCAGAGAAGTTGTGGAGGCCCCATTTTCAGAAGTGTTCAAGACCAAGTTGCACGGGGCTCTGAGCAGCCTGGTCTAGTAGGAGGTGTCCCTGTCCATGGCAGGAGACTTAGAAGTAGATAATCTTTGAGGTCCCTTACAAGACAAACCATTCTGGAATTCTATGATTTGTTTTTTCTCTAATTTACCTTGTGAGTGTTTGCTGCGTGGTAGAAGATGATCACCTCATTTTGTGGATACAACAACACATGGTCAACTCTGACCTATGACCTGTCCTACATTTTCCTTTTATAGAAACTGGTGCATGGAAATAGAAGACCAATTAAGAACACTGCTGTGCTCTTCACTTTTGCCAGGGATTTGTAGTATTTGGTACAGGCTTGGAATAGGGAACTCAGAGATATCCCAGGGTCCCAAATTTAGATGGGCTGGATAACTGCATATGTCCAGTTTACATGGCAGAGGGATGGGGCCTGTGGGGCTGACGTCTATGAAAAGATGTCAGAAGTTGTCCCCGCATCAGACAAAGCCTTTTTCTCAAAGGTGGATCTGCTGCTGACCAAAGCTGAGCTGTCAACCATGTTGGTGCACGTCTGTGATAATGTATTATCCTTATTTCCCATTAGTCCACTCTGGCCTTTGACTGGCAGTAGTCAAATTTTTCAAGTCTGAAAAATTTTTCAATTTCAAGTTTCAAAATTTTTCAATTTTGAGCCTGTGATGGTAGTAGATGAAGTATCTCCCTGTCCTTACCTCTTTATGCCATTAGCATTTTGTCATATTTTGTCATATTTTGTCCCTCCATCCACTTGAGGACGAGGGCAGTGGATTGACTTGGTGGGCACCTACTGAGGTGGGCACACAGCTAGGTCAGCCTACCAAGTGGCTCACGTTCACGAGCCTGGCGCTACCTTGGTGGAGTTGATCTAGTGCCCAAACTTGGCCCAGGTGAAAGTCACAGCAGCTGGAGTGCAATGCATGTTCAGCATTTCTTCCCCCTGATATTTGCTTAGGTACTTGTATGATGGCAAAAAAGGGCACGCTCATTTATGTGAGACTGATGCCATCTTTATGGCTTGGTGCAACGTGGAAATTGGAAGGGGCTGGCCTGCCTAGTGTACCTGGCTTTTCTTCTCATGGCCCAAGCTCTCAAAGCTGTGTATCCACAGCTTGAAGCTTGAAGGCAGTGGCACTTGCTGTGGTCTGTTTTCATAATGCATTACATGAACAAAATCAAAGGAGAATTTTCTTCACATTTCAATTTCACGTTTATTTTATTCTGTGTGAAAAGAACAATTCCAATTTCTTTTATGTTGAAAGGATCAAATAGGATCACAGCACAGAAACTAATTTTTCAGAAAACTTCTGTTTGATTATGAAATTATATACTGTATAATCTCTTACCTGTGATAGAATCAGATCTGCCTCTTCCTTTTCTAAATAAGGGATCTGAGGTCAGTTTTATGTATCTTCAGAGGAACCTTACAAATTGCTGTGAATATAAGCAAGCAGAACACGTGATTTTTGGTTGCAATCCAATGTGATTGCTGTAGGATGGAGCAGATACTGCAGTACAAATTTCATTTATAAACAATGTTATATTTTTAATGTAGCTAACCATTGTAGACCTAATCTTCCTCACATCCTTTTTTTTTTTTTTTTTGATGACTGGTAATAAGTTACAGCAGGAACCCAGAAGAATTAATTTCTGGGCAAATTGAATCCACCTAAAGGCAGGCAGCAGTGAAGTGTAAAGAGATGATGAAGAGTGCAGGGCAAGGATGATTAGAAGAATTTTCCCCGACTTATTTCTGCAGAAAGTGAGAGAAATCCAGTGCACATAGTGGGTGAACAGAAAATGTGCTACAGGACATGGGATTTAGTGGCTCACTTTACTCTCTAGTTCTTTGGTATGGGTCCAATTTAATGTGGTAACTTGTTTATGGTTTACTGTCTGTTTCTTGTGATGCACAACAGTGAAAAGTTTGTTTGGCCTCTTTCCTTTGGAGAGGGGTTTTGGTCATTTCTCATTACTTATTAATGATTTTCCAAACCCAAGAGCTTAAAGTGATGTGAGGTATTTAAACCCAGAAATTTTACATACTCACTTTTCATTATTTTTGCTTACTGTCAGAGAGCTTTTTGGCTGTCCAAACTATACAGGTGCCACATTCATTTTGCATTAGAAGCTTTTCCAACACAGTCAGTAGCAAGTATTTTGGCTTAGTGTTAAAATTTTATAGCTATTTTATTTTTGTCAGTTATTATGGCATGCCCGTATTTGTATGGAAGCAAATATTTAAGTGTTGCTAACAAGAATGGTGAAAAAACTAGAAAAAATATTCCTCTGGTCAAGCTTTCAAATATGAAACTTCTTTCTTGGCACATAATTTTAGAATGATGTTTTAATAATTTATTTTAAAAAGCCAGAGCCCCAACTTGAATGGAAAAGCTTACTACTGTTTCAAACATGAAAAATTTAAAAACATTTATAAGCATTTTTCTGTGTGCATATCTGTACATAACAGTCTTGTAGCAAACAACTGCAAGCTTATGCTGTTATTTCTTGCCCTTTTTAAGACATAAAATTTTATTGGGCAGTTATGATTTGAGTCTCCTTAATACCTGTCAAAGGTTATTAAGCATCAGATGTTGGAACCTGGGGCATTGTTGAGGGTTACATTTGTTAAGGGGCTGCTGATTGCAGCAAGTACTGTGGAGAGCAATAGGAAGTTATTACCTACTCCCCCCTCCAAAGGCCCAAACCTTAATTTACAGCTCAGAAACAGCATTACATGGCCAAATGCCATTGTCAAAGCCAGCCATGCCATTGCAGGGCTGAAAAGGGGAGAACTTTGGAGAAGATGGATAAACATGATTAAGAGGCAGTGAAAGGAAGGACCGCACTGAAATGGAAAGCAGAGGGTAAAGTAGAAGTGAAGAAAAAAGAATGAAAGAATGCAAGAATAACAAGCTAACCAAGAAAATATTCTAATTTCCTCATCACTGTCTGACAGTCCATCTCAGATTAGGTTTAAAGGTAATCTCTAAGTGATCTCTTCACAAAATTTATTTTCTGAAAGGCGTGTGACATGAAATGATAAAACATTTAACATTCATTGGTTTTCTAATGAATATGCAAGGAATGGGCAGACGACATTTGCTTTAGTTCTGTATCTTAGTGTGTGTGCTATTTTATTTTTTTTAATTCTCATAATGCCTGGAAGTCCTTTGACTAAACAGGAAGTTTTCTTTTGAACTTTTATGACTAACATAACCACAAGAAAGCTAAGAGCATTGCTGGGATTTCAAATAGAAGAAATGCAGCATGAAGTAGATAACATTTTATAAAAGCCATAGAAGTGGTCCTGGGAGTAAATGAAATTACAGAAGTACAGATGCATCTTATATAGAACATGACAGTTAAAAGGGAGTTGCATTGAAATATCATTTTAACTAGCTTAGACAGAAATTAACCCTCTGAATAGACAAGACTAAAACCATCCCTAGAGCCAGTGCCTAGGTTATTGCATCGGGGTGAATTGGGCCCGATGTACTGATGATAGGATATGGAGCTTGAAAAGGGCACGAACAAAGATGAATTGGAAACAGATGTCAGAAAGAATTTTTAGAATCATACACTTATGTAGTAGCTACTGGGCAAGGCAGTTGATGAAAAACACAAAGGGGCAAGAAGAAGGAAAAGAGAAATTGGCATATCTTACTGCTTCAGCTAAAACAATCTGTGCAGGTGATGTCTAATGCCCCTAACATTTCTTCTTCTACTCACTACCACGTTAAGATGTAAAATGGCAATATTGAAACATGTTGAATCTGTCTTTTGATACTTTGCAGTGTATCAGTCATATTATCAAACCATAGAATGGTTTGGGCTAGAAGAAACCTTTAAAGATCATCTATTCCAAGCCCCTGCCATGAGCAGGGGTAGATTTAGCTACATCTGTTTGCTCAAATAGTTGTTCCATTTCTTCACTACCCTCATCATAAAAAAGCTTCCTGATATGTAGCCTGAATCTATGATCTTTTTGTTTTAAACCATTACTCCTTACAAATGCAGGCCCTATTAAAAAGTCTGTCCCCATTTGTTTTTGTAAGCCCCCTTTTAAAGTATTGAAATGCTGCAATGAAGTCTCCCTTTACTCTTTTGTCCAGGCGGAACAATCCCTAATCTCTCAGGCTTTCTTCATAGGAGAGATTCTCCAGCCCTCCAACAGCTTTTGTGTCCCTCCTCTAGACTCACTCCAACAGGTAGGTCCATGTCCTTCCTGTGCTGGGAGCCCAGAGCTGGATGCAGGGTTCCAGGTGGGCTCTCACCAGAGCAGAGCAGAGCAGAGCAGAGCAGAGCAGAGCAGAGGGGCAGAATCCCCTCCCGCCCCTGCTGCCCACCCTGCCTTGGGTGCAACCCAGGATAATTGGCTTTCTGGGCAGCACCTCTCATCTAACCTCTCATCCACCAGCGCCCAAAATATCTCTTGGCAGGGCTGTTCTCCCTCTGTTCACTCCCCAGGCTGTGTTGATGCCAAGGGTTGCCTCAGCTCAGATGCAGAACCCCCCTGCACTTGGCCTTTGTTTGAAGCCCTGAGGTTGATGATGGCCTGCTTGACAGCACTTGCATGCCTCATTCAGCATGTGCCAGGGTATTAAGGTTATGGAAGTAATTTTATAGGTACTTTTAATATCTCCAGATTGAAAAAGACTGTTTTCACAGAACTACAGAGAAGCTAGCTGCTTACACAGTGTAGTGAGGCACAACAAGCCTTTGGTGCTAGGAGACTTACTACAGGATTACTTGTAGGAAGCTCTTACCAATGGCTGCAGTAAATAATGTATTTAATACTGATACTTACTAACAGAGGTCATCACGTGGCCATTGGATGTATTCCAGGCCTTGTACATGGAACTGCCCGTGCGAGAAGACATGAAGTGATTTTTCCCAGATAATATTTCTGATTAGACTTAAAACAGTACTTGCTGTATCCAAGTCTTTTGCCATTTAAATCACACTATAATAATTTAGCACAACGGTAAGCACTCAAAAAAGTCATATATCTAGTGTAGAGATGAAAACTTCAGCTTGAGGCTTTGATTCAAGGATTCTTTCTGATGGCACTCACCAGTAGCATAAAAGCATCATATGGATTCTGAGGTTCATACATAGTCATAGATCTGTGCATTACTTAGCAGTAGAAATCCCGGGTAAAATGAAACCTGGACAATTCCATGATAGTTCAAAAACTCTTTAGTAGAAGGAGCACATTATATGAGCTTAACTGGAACTACTAGTCTGCTTTGCTGTTTAGACTTGCACTAAGTTTGAAAGCCACGTCAGGACTGGTCTAAGTGCTAAACCACATATACCGGATAACCAAAGGTGTAATTTAGCTGAACTGATATTTCTGATTTTCATTAGACCAGGAAAAGTGCAGTTTTGGTCATTGAAACATTCAGAGAAACAGAATGTATGACTTGAATCTTCCAAAGCTCTGAAAGTACTGGAAATAAAATTCTCCTGCTTTTTTCCTCTTTTAGATTAAATAAAGCCAAAAATGCCAGATGAGTGTGCCTCAACTCTGTAATACTCTTTTTGTGATGATACTGAAGTTCCAGTTGCCTTGGGGAGGTGATCCTCACTTGGTCTTTCTCACCTGTAAGGGTTTTGAAGGCCCCAAAGATTTTGATCATTTTCAATTGTTATTCTATCCCTTTATGCTTTAATTGCTCAAAATTGCATACCATTAATTTTATCTTTTCAATCAATCAATACTTCTAAAAATTCCAAGCCTTTTCTATACTACAAATAGGACAGTATATATTAAATTTCATTTGGACAGTATATATAAAATTTCATTTGGACAGTATATATCAAATTTCATTCAGTATAGGCACATTCTGTTACCATTGTTTACTTCAAAGATAACAAAATTATCATAGTGGTTTTCCAGAAATAAAAATTGTTACCCTAGAAATTCATTCTTGGGATATCATACACTGCTTTATTTTTTCCCCCAAAATTACCTCTTGAAAGAGAAGAATAGGAAGTATTAGTGTTTTCTTTTTTACTTTGGATTTATGATTTCATAGTGGAAATACTCATAGGTAGTGACAGGGTCTATATTTTAGATTTAGTTGAAACCTAATAGTAAATCAGCTGCAAATATTACAAACACAATGTTGTTATTTGGTTTGGTGTTTTGCTTGTTGGGTTTTGGTGGGGGTAGTGTTATTGGGTTTGTTGCATTTCATTTAATTGGCATAAGGAAAGTTTTGTTTTGCTGGAATTTGTTATGTAGCAATCTGTAAAAGTATTGGACTGATCTGGAGGCTGATAAATGAATCCACAGTTTCACACATTTTTATCAAATATTTCATGCTTCAGTTAAATGTCCAACAAAATGGAATTGCAATTGATCCACCACAAATCACATAAAAATGTAATTTGATTTTCTAGTATTTTCAACTTGAAATCCATGCGCTCATCTGTGACATGATAATATTTCACGTTCACGGTGATCTGCTGGCAATGTTGCTGAAGGTTTAAAGCCACAAATAGCTGTGCTGCTCTGTTCTAGAATCTCACACTGCGCTTCAAAAAGAGAAGTTAGTGCTCTGTTTCATTGTGAAAACTCTGTAGCATCTGCAGTAGGTTTCTGCTTGTTGCTTTTCTCTGTTAAATAGTCTGTGAATGTGGAACCTGGTTGGTTATAGACCCATAGCCAAATTCAGCACCTGCAGAATAGTCAGGTTTCACCAGTGTAAGTACCATTTATACAAATAGGGTGTTTAATCCAAATTACAGCTTTGAAATTATTATTCAACATTCCCACAATGTAAGTCATCCTTAGATCATTTACACTTGAATGAAAAAGTTTCTCTGAGCTCTGGAACATTATTTACTGCAGATTTCCTCAGGTTTGGATACCACCTCTCAGTTAGTCACCTGGAATAGTTTAAAAGGGCATTGCTTTTAATGCTTGTTTTTTCTGAAATTTTAAAGGTTTAACATAAACCCACCATCTCTAGAAAAACAATGAGTCCTATTAAATATTAAAATTTATGTGAAATGTTGTTAAGTAGAATTTCACATTGAGTTGGGTAAGATAATGCAAAATTGCATTTCTAAAGTTAAGGTGAAGATTTTATTTTCTTTAAAAAGGTTAATTCACAGGAGAACAAAAAGGGGTTTTTTACTGTCTTTGTTACAGAAGTCAGCTCTGTTCAGAGTTATAAAACATTGTTTCTTAAGAACTGTTATTACATTTGGTCAACTATTGAAAATGGTGGTGTTCATATTATAGGGTCTGTCTGGAACAGTTTATGTTATAGGTAAGAAAAGAGGGCCTAATCATGTAATTGAGGTACGGGGTAAGAAGATTTTAAAAGAATTAAGTAATAATTAAGTATTTTTTAAACTAGCTACTTTCAAATGACAGATATTTCAAAATACTTGAAACAACATTTTGAAATCTGCATAATAAAATTTCAACTGTTTGTCTCTTTAAACAGAGTCCTCCTAGATGGAGCTGGCAGAGCAAATCAGATATTCCACTTTACAGAAAATTGTGCTAACAACTCAGTAGCAAGCCTGCAGCATAGTTCCTGAGCTTGAAACGTGTAAGTTTGCAAGCATCTTTAAGAGTCACAGAAAGGTGCCTCACTTCTGCTGCAGTCGCTGGGCAGTGGTGGAGAGCTCTTCCAGGGTCTGGCCTTTGGCAGCAGGAGCATGAGGTGCTGCCCTGCTCTTTGCTGGCAAAAGAGCAGATTATCCTCCAGATAATCCTCCAGAATTAAACCAGAATTGGCAGATTATCCTCCAGAATTAAACCAGGCTGTGTCCCTTTCCAGGAGCCCACACAGATTTGCAGTGATCAAGAGGGGAGTTCTGCACTGCAGAAGTTCCTAGAATTAACCCCAAGGATAAATTAATAAAATTCATTCCAGCCCACCTGAAACGATGATGTAATTTTTGATAAATTGATAAACTCTATTGTATTGCTGTATAAAAATACTTTTCTTGCAAAGTAAATTTGCAGTTACTCACATGTGCTGTTCTGGACCATACTCATTGTTTCAGGACATGCAATTTGTAATTGTTCATGCAGATTTGTAAATTAACAAGGCCTGTACTATTCTGGATACTAAAACTTAACTCCCATTAGTGGAATTATCCTTGATATTCATAGTTGTTGTCTACATTTTATTATGGTAATTGATTTTTTTTTTGTATTTATTTTTAGGGTTTTTTTCTGGGTTTGAGGGGTTTTTTAATAAATTTTCGTGTCATATTAAAAGAAACAGGAGAGGAGATAACATCTAACTGGTATTGCTTCCTAATGCAGACTGGT